>JANHMN010000833.1:0-14924 GCA_030674055.1 Rhabdomys pumilio
TGTATATGTATATGTATATGTATATGTATATGTATATGTATATGTATTATTATTATTATTTTACTTTCAATAAAATGTTCACAACCACACAGTTAGGGATCAAATATACACATTTCACTGATAAATGTCTTTGAAACTGTAATAAAGAAAGGAGCAGTTTCAGGGGCAAGTGAGGGCACTCTCACATTGCTACACACTTAACACGGGGATTTATTTTAGTACATGAAGGAGTGGGATGTGTTTGAGCTCTTCTGATTGCCTTGCTACCCACAGCACACCACAGGCTCTATGTTTGTTCACTCATGCCTAATGTTTAGGGTGGTGCATGCATTCCCAGCCAGCACTTTCTCAATGTCTTCTCTACAACAAACTGCCTTTGGCTCTTCCTCCCGTGCTATGTCCCTGAGGCAGTATGTCTCTTTCCCAGCTGGATTCTACAGGTTCTCACTACATACCTCTTAGTCTTGTCATAAAGAATTTGCAAAGATGGATGTGTTCTCATATTGAGCTGAGCTTCAGTCTCAGGTGCAGGCTGGGTGGATCTGAGTCTTTCTAAGGCACTTACGCTGTCTCCACATCTCCACTCATGCCCTCACTTGCCCCTGAAGCTGCTCCTTACCTCCTGACTGGTGATTCAAATTAGAAGGAGTCCCTTCATTCTTCATTGAGAGAGCTCTGGTAGGCTTGAGTTAGTTTTCCCTAGGTGAGACTAGAACAAAACTTTTCTGCAGTGGCCAACAGTCTATTCTCCAAACCCAGCCAGTACATCCAACCACAAGAAAAGCTACCTTATATTTTTTCTAAATCAATCTGTTCTATGAATTACAGGTTAAATCTGCAGAATCATTTACCCTGAAGAGGAGGCAAGTAGAAGCTTTCCAGTAGAAGCAGCCAGCAACAGTAGCTGAAGTCCTGCTTTTCTTGTGGGCATCAGCCTTTCCCCATGTTCATTGCTAGCTGCACTTCCATCTGAGTTCTAGTCCAACAAATGGTACCACATGGGTTAAAGCTGAAGGTCTTGGGTAAGACTTACTTAACATACCTGGTACCCTTGAATCCCAGTACCACATTAAGGAGGAGGGGCCACGTGAGGAACTTTATGTCCCTTCCATAGTTGCTCAGCTCACTTCTCATTATAAGACTGGGGCAAAGAGCTTCCCAGTCTTCTAAGCCAAACAAACAAACAAACAAACAAACAAACTGGAAGACTGGATGCCTTTTACAATCCTTTATTTTAATTTTTATTCACTTTACATCCTGATTGCTGCCCTTGTCCCCCTCACACAGTCCCTTTCCCATCCCCCTTCACCTTCTACTGTGAGAGGGTGCAGCTCTCAGGTGTCCCCCCAACCTGGTGTATCACGTCTTTGCAGGGCTTAGCTCATCCTTTCTCACTGAGACCAGAGAAGCCATCCCATTTAGAAGAATGTATTCCACAGACAGGCAACAGCTTTAACTGAACCGAAGAAACATACACAGGTTTAACCTAGGTCCCCCACAGATATATAGCAGATTTGTGGCCTTTAACAATCTTAATTTAAGAATTTGAGGATTTAGCTCAAGTAAGGATAGAGCGCTTGGGTTCTGTCTCTACCCCTGGGTCCTGAGGAAGACAAAAATTATATATCTCAATTTACAACATCAATAAAAAAAATAAAGTCTCTGATTTCAAATCCCTAACACTTTTGCTTTTTTTCTCAACACCTTTCCTATGCTCACATTTGTGCAATCTGGAGTCACACAGTTAGGTTCTGAAATCTTTCAGGAACACTTGCTCGGCCCTATTTCTTGCTTGCTTATCTATCTCCTCTCTCTAAGATCAGGCAGCTCCTGTCAGTCACTTTAATGGGGACCAGAAGGACTGAGAGAGACTGTTTATCTAGAGAGAGCAGATCCGGTTTTGCTATCATGTCTTTCTTCTCCCAGACATTGTTTAGTCTTTTGTAAATGCCCGATGACCTTGCAGCTTCCTCTGATTTTGCTCATGTGCCACACACAGGATTTCAAAGAAATGATCGAAACTTGTTTGGAAGGCAAAAGCACCTTTGATCACACACGAACACAACCCCCCCCACACACACTCACACACCTCTGTATATGAGTTCTCTTAGTCAACAACAAAAACTCCACAGATGCTGTAGATTTGCCTTCATAGTACAGAAAGAGCAGTGTCGGGTTAATATTATAGCCTGTGCTCAGGGTCCACAGGAATTAGGCCTTGGAAAACTTGTTGCAGAGATTCATGTTCCTAATGAAATGATGGAGCACATATACACAGGCGTCACAGTGTATATGCTCCTTACCTTATGTCTAGATGCTTTACAGTGGCTGATGTCACACAAAGGCTGTAAATAACTGATACGACACGTTGCTTCAGGAATAGTGACAGCAAAATCGTCAACAATACAGTTCATACAGGGATGTTCTGTTTTCAGAGTATTTTAGGTGATTGTAGGTTTAAGATTTTTTTCTTCCCTTCAATTAAAAAATATAAGGGCAATTTCCTCTGAGGTTTTAAGAACTCTTCTTAGTAACACCTTGTTCCCCTCAGCTCTCAATTCCCTCTTTTTCATTTGTAATCCTAGGTTTATATCTGCAAAAACTTCTAAACTGGAATATGGTGGTGTGGAGAATCAAACCAGAGCTATTTACTACTTCATTATGAAAGGTGTACTTTAAAATAGGATTAAAGAAACTTGTGTGGTTATGCGATGGTGTTCTCCATGTACCTTAGGCTGGCATCAAATTCAAAATCCTCTTGCTTCCACATTCTGGCTGCTGGGTTTAAGGGCATATGGTGTCTCTCAGGCTTGAAAGAATTGTTTTCCAACTACGAGATGCCCATCTAAACAGATCTTAATTCAAGTAGTCCTTAGCTTTTTATTTGAAGCTTAAAAATTTGCAAGACCTCAGATGTTTAATATTACTTACTAAATGTGCCTGGCAAAATGTAAAGGTCTGTCCTCTTGCTTCTAAGTCATATGTCACAGCTCCATAATTCTAGAACGTAAGTGGAGAATCGAATGTGAACAGTGCATACCCCTCAAAAAAAAGAAAAGAAAAAAAGAAAGACTTTGAACATTTAGAACCCTGTTGCTCAAAACTTCTATGTCACATAGTTTCTAGGTATCATGGAATCAAAGTTTCAGCTGACTGTCAGAATAAACTCCCTATTTGTTTCTTCTTTAAATATCCCCGAAATTTGTAGGAAACAAAGTTGAATCTGTATTTTTTTTTAAAAAAAAAAGACACTCAACCCAGTCACAATAAAGAAAGAGAGGAAAAAATATAAATCATTAAAATTAAATGTGCTTCTTTACAAAACCATATGGTTTGTAAAGCTTTGATGGAGACTAATAGCTGGAAACAAAGACACAGTACCCTGTACTGTTTCCCAATAATTTTATGTTGTAATAAACAATTGAAACACAGAGGCGATTAACCTGAAAAAGAATCAGCCCTTACTGCACTGAGCATCCTCGCCCAAGGTCAAGATCATCAGGTCACTGGCTGCTCTTCCCACCACTATGCATTTCTCCTAATATTTATTTCTTTTGATAGAGCAAAACAGGACACACAAATACCCAATAATGAAGAAAGGTGAAGAAAGTGTGCAAATAATTTCACAGTGCTCAGGTGGATCTGTATAGACGAACCTGATAAGGCATACCCGTTTTCTTTCTAATTAGATCTATCCATAGAGTAAAGCATCCCCGTGGCTTTCATCCTAGACATGATTGATGGGTAAGAGTCAGGAGATGTTTGCTGTCAGGGCTGAATTTCTGTGAGGTGTGGAACGGGTGATGAACTGGATTTGGATGTGTTGCGGTTTTGCCATGAAGAAGGTTTGCTAGATAAATGGGGAAGAAATGGAAGAAGGTGTTCTATGCTTCAGGAGCTCTTCCTCATACCAGAACGTGTGCATACCAACACCAACCTAGGAGAGTTTCTGTGTGGTTACAAACTGATTGACATGCACCAAATATATGACTAATAGAAAATGGGCAGACAGATTTTTTGGTATTTTAACACATATGCTCCAGAGAGTAAGCCCCTCAGGAATGTATTTCCACGAGGGTCCTTTACAGAGCACCTCTTAGAGTTACTGCTTCATTCCACTAGTCCCATCCATCACAAAGTGTCAAATGTCAGTCTCTGGGACACATAAGATCATAAACATGTGTGCCTAACAATTAGAATGCAATCATCCACAGCCAATGTTCATAGGTCCACATAAACGCTGGTGAACATAGTAGATACTGAAAATGGTTCAGGTACACCCAATACAACCACAACACATCACAGAAGCATGGCATTCACTGGTTTGAGGTGTTAATCTCACCTGACATTAGGTTATCCTTAATAAGCATACCCAATTAATCAACATTAGACTCCTACGCCTGCTATAAGCCATATTTATTTGGAAATTGTTAATCAATGTTTATTATTGACATCCCAGAAACTATAAGAGGTATTTTGGTAAATACACAGAACACATGACCATCACATTTTTTATAATTTAGCACTTACACTACAGTGTAGTACAATCTGTTTCTATGATATTCTATAGAAGATGAGTCCTACCAGCAAAGGACTTACTGCACATTCATGGCACCGTAAGCTGTCATTGTGTTATTGATCTTAGACATTCTGAATGGTGTGAGATAAATCTCAAAGTAATTTTGATTTGCATTTCTCTGATGACTAAGGGAGTTGAACATGTTTTAAAGTGTTCCTCAGTCATTTGTATTTACCCTAGTGAAAATACTGTGTTTAGATCTGTATCCTGTTTTTAACTTGTCATCTGAGTTTCTTGAAGTCAAGATTTTTTGAGCTCTTTATATATTTTTGATATGTGTAGTTGGAAAAAAAAAAAACCTTTTTCCTATTCTGTAGCTTGCCACTTTACCCAAAGTTTGATAACTTTTGCCCATATAAAAGCATTCATATCAGTTTTATAGAATAGGCATTTAAATTAGTAAAAATGTTTTAAATAAAATATAGTCCCATTATTCATAATATATTCTTGCTCTATATTAGAGTCTTTTGAACTACAACAAGAGACATACATATCACCATATGGTTATTATAGAAGCATTCTTACAACGTCTTTTGCAGCAGTATACTGAGTTATGTATAAGTTTATAATTTTATCTTTTAGTTTATCATTAAAGTTTTGTTTAGTTTATCTTAAAACACAAAAATGAGAAAACTACATCATGGAGTTTAGTTATCTTGTTTTGCATATACTTTTACATGCTTTTGTTAGTTTATGAGAATGAAAGAGTTAGAAACCAGAATGATTAAATTATTGCCATATTTGAGCATTCACATTTCATTAAATGCTCCAGTCCCATTCATCACGAAGTGTCAACTGTCAATCTCTAGGACATGTAAGATCATACACATGAGTCCCTAACAGCTAGAAGACACAGCTGGTGTGGACAGATCCACACAGACTTTAATGAACATAGTAGATAATGAAACTGGTCCAGGCACCTCCAATACAGGGAAGACACATCACAGTAGTGTGCCCCAATCTTGTTTGAGGTTCTACTCTCACTTAACCTTTCATGAGACTTCTTGTAATGTTTCTTGTTTCCTTTGTCAGTGTGATAGCGCTGGCTGCTAACATTTTCCAAATTTTATCCCCAAACTAGGTCTGTTCCAGTTCCCAAGAAAGTTGTACGACAGGTAGATTTCCAACAGGTAGATTCTTTATTATAAATAATGCTTTAGAAAACCCACTTTCAGAACTGGACTCTAAATGATAACTAAATCATCGCCAGATTCTGTCAAGAATTTTTCTTTAAAACAATAAATATAAGTACACACAAATACATTTCTTTTTCATGCACAAAATTAATATTTTTAATGATTGTCCTTTAATGTTTAACTTAAAATTGTCCAAGGCCCTTCCATCGCCATTGTGGTGGCTTACTTATGTGTCATCTTGTGTAGAAGAAAAGATTTCTATATCCTGAGACAGTTATTTTTGTGTTCTTCCACATTAATGAACTTTATGAAATTCTGTAACCTTAGATATGTATTAATCTGTCTAGAATTCTCCATAACTTCAAGTCTACACTATTACTTCTATGTGTTACAAAAACCTGACTTTAAGCCTTAATCTACTTCTACTCCTGGGCTGCACACTTTCTCTCACACACTCTAGTGGTTTATTAAGAGGATGTGCTCTGCCTCTCAGATACATTGGTATCAAATTAAAGAGAGTTCTGAACAAAGCAGAATTTTTTTAGTTTTGGAGAAAGATAGTTTATGTCCTATGTTTCTGCTAAATTATTATACTTTTATTACTATTGGCATTTATATTAGATTGTAGTATGAATGTAGTGTTTCATATGAACATTAATTAATGCATATGAGAAGTGACTCTACTGTCAGAAAACAAATGAAAAAGAAATTCATAGTAGGAAGTAACATTTTAAAGGCTCATAGTCAATGAGGCTGCTGCCCATTATTGACTGGAATTATTGTCTCCTGAAGCTACACCCATTTTGTAGAAATGCAAAGGACAGCTGTTGGCACAAACCTCCAAGTTAGTTTTCCAGTAACTCTTCCTGCTCTGGATTTCAGTCTGCCGGAATATCCTCAGTAGCAAGTCCCACTTGCCCATGCTCTAAGTAGTTGAGTGTAGTCTCACCTCCAAATCCAGAGGCCCACTGCACTGGTCTACAGCTACATCCAAAGAAACTCTTCTTTATTGTGTCTAATATTGCTTTTAATATCATTTAAAAAAAAAACTCGCTTCTCTAAAACAGCAGTTGGAGTATTTTCAGTGCTTATTTCTCAGTGTATCACATGTCATTAATAACTTAGATGCTTACAGGAAAATTTGTTGTAATTCCAGATAGAAAAGTATCTGTGTGAACTTCAACACAAGCCCTTCCCTGCTGGCCCAACCTCTTGCTAGGTTTCTGAGGCTATAACCAAGTCTATGCAAATGACTTTAAATTTTCTTGACATGAATTTATTCTTTTCAAAAGTATATATACACAGTGTGCCTAGTCAGCCCTTGAAGAACAGGAATTATTTTCTTAAGTGAGTATTAATGAGGGGCATACATCATTCTTCATCTGTAGATGGGCTGAACACTGTTCATGTCAAATGTGAATAAAGGCACATTAAATGAAAAGCATAAATTTGCCAGTTAAGTGAGTAATTCTGAGTATCTGAGAGGCCTTGGCTGGTAGGTGTTGATGGGAGAAATTGAGAAGCATCATCTGGTGACTGCATCAGAATGAATGTATACAGGAGTAGTCTTTCCTCTTCCTGCCCGACACATAGAGAGGGAGAGCAGAGACAGTACCTGGCAAGCTTCTCACGGAAATCTCATCCTTTGCCGAAGCTATTTGTTTCAGAGAGCTTTCCCCATGAGAGCTGGTGATCCCTTCCCACCCTGAGCTATTACATTCAGACTGCGTGTTTCCAATGGCAGCCAGTCTGGAGAGCTGTGTATATCTACCCCAGACAGTCCCATCACCGAACTAAGAGAACTGCATCTAAATTCATGAGCCGATAAAAAGTAATCTAGCAAAAGTCTTTTTTATACCAGAATATACAATGATAATCACACCCCTTTGCAATCCAAATGTCCCATAACAATTCACTCTGGTACTGAGTAACTGACATTATTTGCAGTAATGATGTTATAAAACATTTTAAAAGACAATCCCATAATTTACTTACTTTTCACTTAAAAAATGTTTCTGAAAGCTTTTGAGATCATGATTGATAGGATACTATGATTTCACACACCATCAAAGACTAGAATAGGTTTTAATAAACTAAAAGAATTAAACAGCTCCAGCTTGCTTTCTGTATTTATTTTCCACTGCCTAGCATTTGGAAGACTCTAAAATTACAGCTGAAATGAATTAAGATATATAGTGACCTGAAGCTTTTTTAAAATTAACTAAACTTCTTTTTTTTTTAATAAATGATACAATAGATTGTGGGGAGTCGACAGTAGGCAGCTATCATCCTTGCAACCATCTTGAACCATATACCCTGATAAGAGACTTGATTACAATAGCCTACAACAGCTGAGCACACTCTGATAACATCTTGTTTTAGATACCCACGATCTTCCTTTGGGTGTGTGAGACTTAAAGGTGTGTGACTTAAGGGCATGATTTAGAGATTAGATTTAGAGACAAGACCTAAGAGCATGACTTAAAGGCGTGACTTAAAGGCGTGGCTTAGAAGTGAGATATATAAGAGAGGCAGACAGAAGAAGTTAGTTAGTTATTAGGCATTAGGTTAGGCACTTAGCACTCGGAGAAAGAACTTGGAACTGGGAAAGAAACTGGTAACTGGAACTAGCACTAGGTACTAGGAACTCAAGACGGGACTTGGACTAAGAAGAGAGACTGAAGAATAAACAGGATTGAATCACACTCTGTCTGATCTCTATTCTTCTCGTCTATCCTCACTCTCTCTCTCTTGGTGAACCCTGACCCGCGGACCCGAGCAGTCTGGGGCAGTGCAGGCTCTAACAACTTAGCCCCCAAGGCTTTTGGCAGTGCAGGTTCCAACACTGATAGAGCGGTCTCCAACATTTTGGCCCCAAAACGTGGGGTGGAGCGGCTCGCAACAATAAATTATATTTATTTCCATCCTTTATTTAAGTTACTGTTAGGAAAACTTTGTAGAAGGCTTCTAGTCTGACAAAGATATTAGTACACAGAATTTAGATTTGGGAAAATTGAATTGTGAGAGGTGGCTAAAGCATTTGTAACTCTTCTTCGTCTTCCTAATTAGTAACCTTAGCTTTCTGTTAGGAATAGCAAGCCAGGCTTGTTTCTGATATATCAAAACACTTGGTTGCTGTGGTGATTTTATTACCTGTTTAAAGTAGTCGATTGTATGGATATATATTGAATAATTGTGATCCTATTGGTTGTTTTTTTTTTTTCAATTTTCAGCTGGAAAATTCACTGCAAATATCTTTTTCTTGTCATTCTACATGAACACACTTAAAATTATATTCACTGTTTTTGCAAACTTTGAAGTTGGAGCGTAGTTATAGAGCAGAGCGTATCGTATGTAAGTGTCACATTCACATAGCAGGAGGAAAGCACTTGGCACTCATGAACTTGGGAACTCAAGCCTAATGGTTAAAATGAAGAACAACAGATCAGTCATCAAAAATAAAATAAAAGTATCGTGAGTGAGGACAAGAGCCTACATTTTTATTATTCAGGATGCTGCAGCGGAAGGAAAATAAGTGTGGGGTCTTCTGGCTTACAGAGCTAGAGCTTAACATGCTGCTGCCACTGCCGGTGATGATGAAGATGATGATGATGAGGAGGATGAGGATGATGACGATGATGATGACAATAATGATGAGGATGATGATGACGATAATGATGATGATGATGGTGGTGGTGATGATGATGATGATGATGATGATGATGATGATGATAATAATAATAATAATAATAATAATAAAAACCAAAAGAGTACATGAGAAATTGACATCAGGAACTCTAAGTAAATACAGTTAAAATGTAAACCACCAGATCTTTTCTTAAGATTTTTGTTTGTTTGTTTGTTTGTTCATTTTTGATACACTTCAAAACAATCACTAGGGATTATAAATCATAAGATGAGGATGGAAGAAGACTTCAGGTATCAAGAGGAGTCTGAAGACATTTGAAGCAAAGAGAATATTGATTGTACATTAACACTCCTGCATGAAAATTATGTGTGTCCCATGAACCCTAGGGCCCATGGGCAACAATTACCACTATAATTTACTCCGTGAACGTGACAGTTCAGCATCACTGATATTTACAAGGAATGCTAAGTTCTGTGTGTTCTGCTAGGAACAAAGAAAAGACTATTTGAAAGAATCAGGTAGAAAACTGACTCTCTTGCCCTAAGTAACTAGAACATGCGATCTTAAATCCATTCGGACAGAGAACAACTTGGCTCTTGCAGTTTTCCTAAAGAATATTAAATACTTTATTAAGAGCATTAAACTTTACCTAACACACACATACACACATGAGAGATTGAAAGAGAAAGAAAGAGAGAGAGGGAGACAGAGAGAGTGCCAGACAGACTCATCCACACACAGACTCACACACCATCATCAAAGGCAAGAATAATTTGATTCAAATTGTACAAGTAATCATAAGCAGTGACCTTCTTACAGGACCTAGACAAACCCCAGAAAACAGATAATCCTGATCTGAGGCTCTGTATATACTGTGTTTCTCTACACCGTGAGTTGAGATCCTCAACTGCGTAATTTCTTCTCAGAATCAGTCACAGTCAGTTGCTGAATCCTGTAGTCAGTGTTATTGAATAAAGATGATTCAATGAAGAAAACAAAACATGCCTACTTTGGGTGTGAAAATTCTGGAACTGGGAGACTTGTAAAGACTGAGGTTTCATTGTATAACTCTAGTTTTTAAAACTCTGGAAACATTACATATTTCTGGCTGCTAAGTGCACTGATATGAGGTTGACAGTTGGAACCTTCCATGGTTACGTGGAGCACAGAAAAATAATATTTCTTATCTAGAAATATAATGTTGTTTCCTTTTTAAATTAGAAGTACACCTAAATCTACCCATTTTTATGCAGAACTAAAATCTCTTAGGGTGTACATACATTGTTAGTATTGGATAGGAAGATGTTCAAATCTCAGCCCTGAACTGAATTATTTATTTTTATTTCTATTGATATGACAGATTCTCTTGCTCTTTGCTGAAGTTATTTATAGTTTATATATACAATTAAACTGATATTTAATAGATATTTACTTTACACAGGGAATTTTGGGAGTAGAGGAGTGAACAGTCTTAGATGAATAAGTAAAACACTATATGTCGAGCCAGGAGACTGGAACAAGTACCTGAATTGTGGGCTTAGCCTCCATGGCATTGGCAACAATTCACAACTTTTTTGTGTTTTGTCCTCTAGTCTATAAGTTGAGAAACTTGTATTACTAATTCCTCCTTCAACTCTAATGCATTATGAAAGCTACATTGCAGAAAGCAGTGTATTTTAAGCCAAGGACTCTATTTCTGGTCCTGTAAGTAAGTTATTGTTTGACCTTAAGCCAGTTGCATAGCTTCTCCCAGACTCCCTTTTCCTCAATTATAAAATGAGGTGTTGAACCCTTTGATTACTAAGGTTTCTTCAAGGTGTAAAAATCTATCATTCAATTCGTGCCCTGTCCTAAAGGAGTGTTCCATCTAGTTAGGGCGACAAGACACATACATAAAAAGGTCAGGGGCAATATCAGGCAAAAATAGAACAGATGTCACGAGGCAATGGTGTTACAAACCAAGTGAATGTGGCAGATGGTAAAAGAGATAAATGAGAGGCAAAGAGCTCATACTGCACTGGACAAGGCAGAGGATTTCTCATAGATGGGCGCTCTTACCAGAGTCCGCCATGATGTACTGCATCTGGTATGACTGAAGTACTGATGTCCATCTGAATATCAAGCTGACCTCAAGCCAAGAGTTAGAAAACAGTGCCTGGGAGTAGAAAGAATTTCAACCTGTGCTGAGAGCTAATATTAATGTTTCAATTTTACCTTTTGAAATGGTCCTTTAGAAGAACACGCTCAAGAGCAGCAGGTACCATGAACATTGTGTGTCCCCACCCCCCGCTTGATTAAACAATCACATGATTGAATCTATTAAGAATTAGATTTCACATAGTTCTGAATATGAAAAGTTGAAGTTGTAATTACTGTGATTATTAATAGAACATTTAATCTGATTTCTACATCACTTCCCCCAAATCTTTTTAATTATTTCTTTTATTTTCGAGGTCACAATATAATTATAATATTTTGCCCCTTCGTTTCTACTCTTCAAATCCCCATATACCTCCCCTAGCTTTCTTTAAAACTCATGGCTTCATTTTCATTAATTATTATTTTAAATTAATTTTGACTGCTAAGATTATTAAATCAAAGTATCATTTTCACACAAGTTCAGACTGAAACAAATCTAGTCTTTGAGTCTGAGAAAATGTATTTGTTTTGAAGTGAATTGCCCTTGGATACTACATGCAACTATTTGTATTTCTGTCAACAAAGGAAGGGTGGAGTCTTCCCATCTCATCGAATAGTGTAAAGCTAAGTTTTCTAATGCAGTCCTAAATCTCAGAGTTGTCAGTAATTTTTTGGGAAAAGGTTCTCATAACCATCGTGGAGAAGGGCCACATAGGTTTTGAATAGAATAAGCTGGTAACGTTTGTATCTGAGTCAGATACTATCCATGATAAAAACACTTTGTCTTTACTCCTCTTGGATAATCTGTCTAAAACAATCCTGGCTTCAACAGGCCCTTGATTCAATAACTAGTCTTAATCAACAATATCAAAAGTCCCGTCTGCCTTAGAGTGTACGCAGAACTTATGACCCAAGAAACTGCATTCCATCAGCTGCATTCAGGTTGCAAACAATTAAACAATGCCGAGTTTTAAAGCAATGGTGGGAAGATTGTGAAGGCTTTGGAGCTACTAAAATAAAAGAACTCTTCTCTAATTTCAAGTATGCAAAGACTTGCCGAACAGGGCAACTTAGCCATCTGAGCTGTGCTAATATGGCCCTGGCAGCTGTACAATGCTCAACTGCACAGTGCCTGAATAATTGAGGCTTTGAAACATCAAAGTGGTGATGCCTTCAAACACCCTCACAGCTTTATTTGAAATATTCTCCCCAAAGAAGACTAACTGCCATTTGAGATCAATGTATTTCTCAGAATCACACAGTTCCCACTATATATGGAAACAGACTTATTTACCACATATTGACTATCCGCGTCCCATGTGCAGAAGTTATTAAATGAAATGCATTTTTCTGTTATGACTTAATGCCCTGCAGAATTAAGAATGGCTGTAGGAGGGCTGGTAGGGAGATAATAACATCATCACCTGCTCTCTAAGCAGTGAACTTTCTGCAAGCCTGTCACTCTAGGAGTCAAAACGAGGCCAAGAAGATAATCAAGTTCACATCAAGCACTGTATTCAATGACAACAATAATAAAATCAACATTACTTCATTTATCCATTCCTTCCACCGTAGTTAGTGATCACCCACACTGTTTTGGGTTTTGTAGATATAGAAAGGAACACAATAAAATGTGTATTGTTCAGATTGAGGTGTGGCTGTTAAGGGATGTTAAGTACTTACCTGTGGTGCTAGGTGATGTGTTTTAAGTAGCTTTCTGCAATGATAGGAAGTCACTTAGTTAGCTTATAGAAGATAGGAACTCAAATATATAGTCACTCTCTCCTGACCTGAGAGATGGCTCACAGAGTATAGTGCCTGCTCCAAAAGCACAAGCATGAGGAAGTTTAGAGCACTTACATGAAAAGCAGATGCTATGGTTGGCATTTGGAATCTCAGCCCCATGCAGAGGGACACAAACAGCAGGAACTCACTGGTAGCCTGCCTGGTTTGGATCAATGATCTCCCTATTCAGTGAGAAATCCTGCCTCAAAAAGTAAGGTAAATCATTTAAAATGACTTTGGAAGTCCTCAACACACACACACACACACACACACACACACACAGAGAGAGAGAGAGAGAGAGAGACATACACACAAATGTATGCAAAAATGCACATGTGCATATACCTCTTCTCCACATACATGAGTAGAAGAAACAAGAATCATTAGAATCATTTTGCTTCCATTTCTCTCAGAGCAGAGTAAAGTGATCTTAGTATAGCGTTTGAAAAGGAACAATTTAGGCAAAGATAAACAAAGAGGGCAGGGTAGTGATATGGAAGGAGTCATAACCTTGTGGAAACGTGTAGACCTAGCAAGGAGATGGGTTCCTGAACCACAAAATATCATTAGTCCTAGACCATCTGTTACAGATGAAACCAGAGAGATCAGTGATTGTCACAAATTGTGCTTCTACACAAAGTGCTTAGCCTAAACTTACTACTGGGCCTTACAGAATCCAATAGCAAAGATTAGTTAGATTGGAGAGGAAGGTCATTAAACTCTATCTAGAGAAATTAGAGAAATTAGAACATAATACTGAGGATAGATACAAAGTGAGAACTTTGTATGAAGATAAAAATTAAAAGCGACTGCATAGGAGAGGTGGTCTCCTGTGTGGATGGAGAGATTTGAAGACCAGGGGAAATATCTTGTTTACTGTACTAATATTTCATTGAAGTGAAAAAAACGGGCAGTTTTATAGAGCAGATAGGAGAGTTCAGTTTGAGGTCATGTAGACATCAAATGTGCATGTTCTTAAAGATATGCTAAAATAAAAAAAAAAATGAATCAAATGAGAACTAAGATTGGTTAAAGGCTTTAACGTGAAACCTGAAGAAAGGTCAGGATGAATACATATCCTTACACTCCCTGAAAATGAAGATCTCACTTCTCATAATGAAGCTTCTTTGTCCAGTAGAAGAAGAGTTACAGGAAGCCATAGCTAATCAGAATGGGGAAAACACCTGGCTATAGTGGGGTGTCCAGCCCCATTTGATACATGTGTAACACAACTCAGCACCCAAAATACAGGGAACATCATAGAAAAGGAGATCCACACTTATCTGTGCACACAAGAATTAGTAGTTAGAGTGCAGGAGGAACTATGGCAGTTTAGGGAAATAAATGACAGTGATAGATTCTATTATTAGATAAACCATATATCGCATGTACTGCTTCTACGCCTCTTTGACTTGTCCCCAATAGAATTAACCTTAACTTATTTCAATTTGTAATAAAGAGGCTAGCCTGCATCTATGACATTTGTTTGTTCATTCATTCATCCGCTCATTCATTTTTTCATAAGTCATTTATATAACACTGTCTTACATTGAACTACAAATATAAATGAGCCTTAAGCATTGTTGCGTTTTTTTTCCTTAAGTGGTTATTTATCATAAACAAACAAATAAAGGAC
>JANHMN010000834.1:0-14921 GCA_030674055.1 Rhabdomys pumilio
TGTATATGTATATGTATATGTATATGTATATGTATATGTATATGTATTATTATTATTATTTTACTTTCAATAAAATGTTCACAACCACACAGTTAGGGATCAAATATACACATTTCACTGATAAATGTCTTTGAAACTGTAATAAAGAAAGGAGCAGTTTCAGGGGCAAGTGAGGGCACTCTCACATTGCTACACACTTAACACGGGGATTTATTTTAGTACATGAAGGAGTGGGATGTGTTTGAGCTCTTCTGATTGCCTTGCTACCCACAGCACACCACAGGCTCTATGTTTGTTCACTCATGCCTAATGTTTAGGGTGGTGCATGCATTCCCAGCCAGCACTTTCTCAATGTCTTCTCTACAACAAACTGCCTTTGGCTCTTCCTCCCGTGCTATGTCCCTGAGGCAGTATGTCTCTTTCCCAGCTGGATTCTACAGGTTCTCACTACATACCTCTTAGTCTTGTCATAAAGAATTTGCAAAGATGGATGTGTTCTCATATTGAGCTGAGCTTCAGTCTCAGGTGCAGGCTGGGTGGATCTGAGTCTTTCTAAGGCACTTACGCTGTCTCCACATCTCCACTCATGCCCTCACTTGCCCCTGAAGCTGCTCCTTACCTCCTGACTGGTGATTCAAATTAGAAGGAGTCCCTTCATTCTTCATTGAGAGAGCTCTGGTAGGCTTGAGTTAGTTTTCCCTAGGTGAGACTAGAACAAAACTTTTCTGCAGTGGCCAACAGTCTATTCTCCAAACCCAGCCAGTACATCCAACCACAAGAAAAGCTACCTTATATTTTTTCTAAATCAATCTGTTCTATGAATTACAGGTTAAATCTGCAGAATCATTTACCCTGAAGAGGAGGCAAGTAGAAGCTTTCCAGTAGAAGCAGCCAGCAACAGTAGCTGAAGTCCTGCTTTTCTTGTGGGCATCAGCCTTTCCCCATGTTCATTGCTAGCTGCACTTCCATCTGAGTTCTAGTCCAACAAATGGTACCACATGGGTTAAAGCTGAAGGTCTTGGGTAAGACTTACTTAACATACCTGGTACCCTTGAATCCCAGTACCACATTAAGGAGGAGGGGCCACGTGAGGAACTTTATGTCCCTTCCATAGTTGCTCAGCTCACTTCTCATTATAAGACTGGGGCAAAGAGCTTCCCAGTCTTCTAAGCCAAACAAACAAACAAACAAACAAACAAACTGGAAGACTGGATGCCTTTTACAATCCTTTATTTTAATTTTTATTCACTTTACATCCTGATTGCTGCCCTTGTCCCCCTCACACAGTCCCTTTCCCATCCCCCTTCACCTTCTACTGTGAGAGGGTGCAGCTCTCAGGTGTCCCCCCAACCTGGTGTATCACGTCTTTGCAGGGCTTAGCTCATCCTTTCTCACTGAGACCAGAGAAGCCATCCCATTTAGAAGAATGTATTCCACAGACAGGCAACAGCTTTAACTGAACCGAAGAAACATACACAGGTTTAACCTAGGTCCCCCACAGATATATAGCAGATTTGTGGCCTTTAACAATCTTAATTTAAGAATTTGAGGATTTAGCTCAAGTAAGGATAGAGCGCTTGGGTTCTGTCTCTACCCCTGGGTCCTGAGGAAGACAAAAATTATATATCTCAATTTACAACATCAATAAAAAAAATAAAGTCTCTGATTTCAAATCCCTAACACTTTTGCTTTTTTTCTCAACACCTTTCCTATGCTCACATTTGTGCAATCTGGAGTCACACAGTTAGGTTCTGAAATCTTTCAGGAACACTTGCTCGGCCCTATTTCTTGCTTGCTTATCTATCTCCTCTCTCTAAGATCAGGCAGCTCCTGTCAGTCACTTTAATGGGGACCAGAAGGACTGAGAGAGACTGTTTATCTAGAGAGAGCAGATCCGGTTTTGCTATCATGTCTTTCTTCTCCCAGACATTGTTTAGTCTTTTGTAAATGCCCGATGACCTTGCAGCTTCCTCTGATTTTGCTCATGTGCCACACACAGGATTTCAAAGAAATGATCGAAACTTGTTTGGAAGGCAAAAGCACCTTTGATCACACACGAACACAACCCCCCCACACACACTCACACACCTCTGTATATGAGTTCTCTTAGTCAACAACAAAAACTCCACAGATGCTGTAGATTTGCCTTCATAGTACAGAAAGAGCAGTGTCGGGTTAATATTATAGCCTGTGCTCAGGGTCCACAGGAATTAGGCCTTGGAAAACTTGTTGCAGAGATTCATGTTCCTAATGAAATGATGGAGCACATATACACAGGCGTCACAGTGTATATGCTCCTTACCTTATGTCTAGATGCTTTACAGTGGCTGATGTCACACAAAGGCTGTAAATAACTGATACGACACGTTGCTTCAGGAATAGTGACAGCAAAATCGTCAACAATACAGTTCATACAGGGATGTTCTGTTTTCAGAGTATTTTAGGTGATTGTAGGTTTAAGATTTTTTTCTTCCCTTCAATTAAAAAATATAAGGGCAATTTCCTCTGAGGTTTTAAGAACTCTTCTTAGTAACACCTTGTTCCCCTCAGCTCTCAATTCCCTCTTTTTCATTTGTAATCCTAGGTTTATATCTGCAAAAACTTCTAAACTGGAATATGGTGGTGTGGAGAATCAAACCAGAGCTATTTACTACTTCATTATGAAAGGTGTACTTTAAAATAGGATTAAAGAAACTTGTGTGGTTATGCGATGGTGTTCTCCATGTACCTTAGGCTGGCATCAAATTCAAAATCCTCTTGCTTCCACATTCTGGCTGCTGGGTTTAAGGGCATATGGTGTCTCTCAGGCTTGAAAGAATTGTTTTCCAACTACGAGATGCCCATCTAAACAGATCTTAATTCAAGTAGTCCTTAGCTTTTTATTTGAAGCTTAAAAATTTGCAAGACCTCAGATGTTTAATATTACTTACTAAATGTGCCTGGCAAAATGTAAAGGTCTGTCCTCTTGCTTCTAAGTCATATGTCACAGCTCCATAATTCTAGAACGTAAGTGGAGAATCGAATGTGAACAGTGCATACCCCTCAAAAAAAAGAAAAGAAAAAAAGAAAGACTTTGAACATTTAGAACCCTGTTGCTCAAAACTTCTATGTCACATAGTTTCTAGGTATCATGGAATCAAAGTTTCAGCTGACTGTCAGAATAAACTCCCTATTTGTTTCTTCTTTAAATATCCCCGAAATTTGTAGGAAACAAAGTTGAATCTGTATTTTTTTTTAAAAAAAAAAGACACTCAACCCAGTCACAATAAAGAAAGAGAGGAAAAAATATAAATCATTAAAATTAAATGTGCTTCTTTACAAAACCATATGGTTTGTAAAGCTTTGATGGAGACTAATAGCTGGAAACAAAGACACAGTACCCTGTACTGTTTCCCAATAATTTTATGTTGTAATAAACAATTGAAACACAGAGGCGATTAACCTGAAAAAGAATCAGCCCTTACTGCACTGAGCATCCTCGCCCAAGGTCAAGATCATCAGGTCACTGGCTGCTCTTCCCACCACTATGCATTTCTCCTAATATTTATTTCTTTTGATAGAGCAAAACAGGACACACAAATACCCAATAATGAAGAAAGGTGAAGAAAGTGTGCAAATAATTTCACAGTGCTCAGGTGGATCTGTATAGACGAACCTGATAAGGCATACCCGTTTTCTTTCTAATTAGATCTATCCATAGAGTAAAGCATCCCCGTGGCTTTCATCCTAGACATGATTGATGGGTAAGAGTCAGGAGATGTTTGCTGTCAGGGCTGAATTTCTGTGAGGTGTGGAACGGGTGATGAACTGGATTTGGATGTGTTGCGGTTTTGCCATGAAGAAGGTTTGCTAGATAAATGGGGAAGAAATGGAAGAAGGTGTTCTATGCTTCAGGAGCTCTTCCTCATACCAGAACGTGTGCATACCAACACCAACCTAGGAGAGTTTCTGTGTGGTTACAAACTGATTGACATGCACCAAATATATGACTAATAGAAAATGGGCAGACAGATTTTTTGGTATTTTAACACATATGCTCCAGAGAGTAAGCCCCTCAGGAATGTATTTCCACGAGGGTCCTTTACAGAGCACCTCTTAGAGTTACTGCTTCATTCCACTAGTCCCATCCATCACAAAGTGTCAAATGTCAGTCTCTGGGACACATAAGATCATAAACATGTGTGCCTAACAATTAGAATGCAATCATCCACAGCCAATGTTCATAGGTCCACATAAACGCTGGTGAACATAGTAGATACTGAAAATGGTTCAGGTACACCCAATACAACCACAACACATCACAGAAGCATGGCATTCACTGGTTTGAGGTGTTAATCTCACCTGACATTAGGTTATCCTTAATAAGCATACCCAATTAATCAACATTAGACTCCTACGCCTGCTATAAGCCATATTTATTTGGAAATTGTTAATCAATGTTTATTATTGACATCCCAGAAACTATAAGAGGTATTTTGGTAAATACACAGAACACATGACCATCACATTTTTTATAATTTAGCACTTACACTACAGTGTAGTACAATCTGTTTCTATGATATTCTATAGAAGATGAGTCCTACCAGCAAAGGACTTACTGCACATTCATGGCACCGTAAGCTGTCATTGTGTTATTGATCTTAGACATTCTGAATGGTGTGAGATAAATCTCAAAGTAATTTTGATTTGCATTTCTCTGATGACTAAGGGAGTTGAACATGTTTTAAAGTGTTCCTCAGTCATTTGTATTTACCCTAGTGAAAATACTGTGTTTAGATCTGTATCCTGTTTTTAACTTGTCATCTGAGTTTCTTGAAGTCAAGATTTTTTGAGCTCTTTATATATTTTTGATATGTGTAGTTGGAAAAAAAAAAACCTTTTTCCTATTCTGTAGCTTGCCACTTTACCCAAAGTTTGATAACTTTTGCCCATATAAAAGCATTCATATCAGTTTTATAGAATAGGCATTTAAATTAGTAAAAATGTTTTAAATAAAATATAGTCCCATTATTCATAATATATTCTTGCTCTATATTAGAGTCTTTTGAACTACAACAAGAGACATACATATCACCATATGGTTATTATAGAAGCATTCTTACAACGTCTTTTGCAGCAGTATACTGAGTTATGTATAAGTTTATAATTTTATCTTTTAGTTTATCATTAAAGTTTTGTTTAGTTTATCTTAAAACACAAAAATGAGAAAACTACATCATGGAGTTTAGTTATCTTGTTTTGCATATACTTTTACATGCTTTTGTTAGTTTATGAGAATGAAAGAGTTAGAAACCAGAATGATTAAATTATTGCCATATTTGAGCATTCACATTTCATTAAATGCTCCAGTCCCATTCATCACGAAGTGTCAACTGTCAATCTCTAGGACATGTAAGATCATACACATGAGTCCCTAACAGCTAGAAGACACAGCTGGTGTGGACAGATCCACACAGACTTTAATGAACATAGTAGATAATGAAACTGGTCCAGGCACCTCCAATACAGGGAAGACACATCACAGTAGTGTGCCCCAATCTTGTTTGAGGTTCTACTCTCACTTAACCTTTCATGAGACTTCTTGTAATGTTTCTTGTTTCCTTTGTCAGTGTGATAGCGCTGGCTGCTAACATTTTCCAAATTTTATCCCCAAACTAGGTCTGTTCCAGTTCCCAAGAAAGTTGTACGACAGGTAGATTTCCAACAGGTAGATTCTTTATTATAAATAATGCTTTAGAAAACCCACTTTCAGAACTGGACTCTAAATGATAACTAAATCATCGCCAGATTCTGTCAAGAATTTTTCTTTAAAACAATAAATATAAGTACACACAAATACATTTCTTTTTCATGCACAAAATTAATATTTTTAATGATTGTCCTTTAATGTTTAACTTAAAATTGTCCAAGGCCCTTCCATCGCCATTGTGGTGGCTTACTTATGTGTCATCTTGTGTAGAAGAAAAGATTTCTATATCCTGAGACAGTTATTTTTGTGTTCTTCCACATTAATGAACTTTATGAAATTCTGTAACCTTAGATATGTATTAATCTGTCTAGAATTCTCCATAACTTCAAGTCTACACTATTACTTCTATGTGTTACAAAAACCTGACTTTAAGCCTTAATCTACTTCTACTCCTGGGCTGCACACTTTCTCTCACACACTCTAGTGGTTTATTAAGAGGATGTGCTCTGCCTCTCAGATACATTGGTATCAAATTAAAGAGAGTTCTGAACAAAGCAGAATTTTTTTAGTTTTGGAGAAAGATAGTTTATGTCCTATGTTTCTGCTAAATTATTATACTTTTATTACTATTGGCATTTATATTAGATTGTAGTATGAATGTAGTGTTTCATATGAACATTAATTAATGCATATGAGAAGTGACTCTACTGTCAGAAAACAAATGAAAAAGAAATTCATAGTAGGAAGTAACATTTTAAAGGCTCATAGTCAATGAGGCTGCTGCCCATTATTGACTGGAATTATTGTCTCCTGAAGCTACACCCATTTTGTAGAAATGCAAAGGACAGCTGTTGGCACAAACCTCCAAGTTAGTTTTCCAGTAACTCTTCCTGCTCTGGATTTCAGTCTGCCGGAATATCCTCAGTAGCAAGTCCCACTTGCCCATGCTCTAAGTAGTTGAGTGTAGTCTCACCTCCAAATCCAGAGGCCCACTGCACTGGTCTACAGCTACATCCAAAGAAACTCTTCTTTATTGTGTCTAATATTGCTTTTAATATCATTTAAAAAAAAAACTCGCTTCTCTAAAACAGCAGTTGGAGTATTTTCAGTGCTTATTTCTCAGTGTATCACATGTCATTAATAACTTAGATGCTTACAGGAAAATTTGTTGTAATTCCAGATAGAAAAGTATCTGTGTGAACTTCAACACAAGCCCTTCCCTGCTGGCCCAACCTCTTGCTAGGTTTCTGAGGCTATAACCAAGTCTATGCAAATGACTTTAAATTTTCTTGACATGAATTTATTCTTTTCAAAAGTATATATACACAGTGTGCCTAGTCAGCCCTTGAAGAACAGGAATTATTTTCTTAAGTGAGTATTAATGAGGGGCATACATCATTCTTCATCTGTAGATGGGCTGAACACTGTTCATGTCAAATGTGAATAAAGGCACATTAAATGAAAAGCATAAATTTGCCAGTTAAGTGAGTAATTCTGAGTATCTGAGAGGCCTTGGCTGGTAGGTGTTGATGGGAGAAATTGAGAAGCATCATCTGGTGACTGCATCAGAATGAATGTATACAGGAGTAGTCTTTCCTCTTCCTGCCCGACACATAGAGAGGGAGAGCAGAGACAGTACCTGGCAAGCTTCTCACGGAAATCTCATCCTTTGCCGAAGCTATTTGTTTCAGAGAGCTTTCCCCATGAGAGCTGGTGATCCCTTCCCACCCTGAGCTATTACATTCAGACTGCGTGTTTCCAATGGCAGCCAGTCTGGAGAGCTGTGTATATCTACCCCAGACAGTCCCATCACCGAACTAAGAGAACTGCATCTAAATTCATGAGCCGATAAAAAGTAATCTAGCAAAAGTCTTTTTTATACCAGAATATACAATGATAATCACACCCCTTTGCAATCCAAATGTCCCATAACAATTCACTCTGGTACTGAGTAACTGACATTATTTGCAGTAATGATGTTATAAAACATTTTAAAAGACAATCCCATAATTTACTTACTTTTCACTTAAAAAATGTTTCTGAAAGCTTTTGAGATCATGATTGATAGGATACTATGATTTCACACACCATCAAAGACTAGAATAGGTTTTAATAAACTAAAAGAATTAAACAGCTCCAGCTTGCTTTCTGTATTTATTTTCCACTGCCTAGCATTTGGAAGACTCTAAAATTACAGCTGAAATGAATTAAGATATATAGTGACCTGAAGCTTTTTTAAAATTAACTAAACTTCTTTTTTTTTTAATAAATGATACAATAGATTGTGGGGAGTCGACAGTAGGCAGCTATCATCCTTGCAACCATCTTGAACCATATACCCTGATAAGAGACTTGATTACAATAGCCTACAACAGCTGAGCACACTCTGATAACATCTTGTTTTAGATACCCACGATCTTCCTTTGGGTGTGTGAGACTTAAAGGTGTGTGACTTAAGGGCATGATTTAGAGATTAGATTTAGAGACAAGACCTAAGAGCATGACTTAAAGGCGTGACTTAAAGGCGTGGCTTAGAAGTGAGATATATAAGAGAGGCAGACAGAAGAAGTTAGTTAGTTATTAGGCATTAGGTTAGGCACTTAGCACTCGGAGAAAGAACTTGGAACTGGGAAAGAAACTGGTAACTGGAACTAGCACTAGGTACTAGGAACTCAAGACGGGACTTGGACTAAGAAGAGAGACTGAAGAATAAACAGGATTGAATCACACTCTGTCTGATCTCTATTCTTCTCGTCTATCCTCACTCTCTCTCTCTTGGTGAACCCTGACCCGCGGACCCGAGCAGTCTGGGGCAGTGCAGGCTCTAACAACTTAGCCCCCAAGGCTTTTGGCAGTGCAGGTTCCAACACTGATAGAGCGGTCTCCAACATTTTGGCCCCAAAACGTGGGGTGGAGCGGCTCGCAACAATAAATTATATTTATTTCCATCCTTTATTTAAGTTACTGTTAGGAAAACTTTGTAGAAGGCTTCTAGTCTGACAAAGATATTAGTACACAGAATTTAGATTTGGGAAAATTGAATTGTGAGAGGTGGCTAAAGCATTTGTAACTCTTCTTCGTCTTCCTAATTAGTAACCTTAGCTTTCTGTTAGGAATAGCAAGCCAGGCTTGTTTCTGATATATCAAAACACTTGGTTGCTGTGGTGATTTTATTACCTGTTTAAAGTAGTCGATTGTATGGATATATATTGAATAATTGTGATCCTATTGGTTGTTTTTTTTTTTTCAATTTTCAGCTGGAAAATTCACTGCAAATATCTTTTTCTTGTCATTCTACATGAACACACTTAAAATTATATTCACTGTTTTTGCAAACTTTGAAGTTGGAGCGTAGTTATAGAGCAGAGCGTATCGTATGTAAGTGTCACATTCACATAGCAGGAGGAAAGCACTTGGCACTCATGAACTTGGGAACTCAAGCCTAATGGTTAAAATGAAGAACAACAGATCAGTCATCAAAAATAAAATAAAAGTATCGTGAGTGAGGACAAGAGCCTACATTTTTATTATTCAGGATGCTGCAGCGGAAGGAAAATAAGTGTGGGGTCTTCTGGCTTACAGAGCTAGAGCTTAACATGCTGCTGCCACTGCCGGTGATGATGAAGATGATGATGATGAGGAGGATGAGGATGATGACGATGATGATGACAATAATGATGAGGATGATGATGACGATAATGATGATGATGATGGTGGTGGTGATGATGATGATGATGATGATGATGATGATGATGATAATAATAATAATAATAATAATAATAAAAACCAAAAGAGTACATGAGAAATTGACATCAGGAACTCTAAGTAAATACAGTTAAAATGTAAACCACCAGATCTTTTCTTAAGATTTTTGTTTGTTTGTTTGTTTGTTCATTTTTGATACACTTCAAAACAATCACTAGGGATTATAAATCATAAGATGAGGATGGAAGAAGACTTCAGGTATCAAGAGGAGTCTGAAGACATTTGAAGCAAAGAGAATATTGATTGTACATTAACACTCCTGCATGAAAATTATGTGTGTCCCATGAACCCTAGGGCCCATGGGCAACAATTACCACTATAATTTACTCCGTGAACGTGACAGTTCAGCATCACTGATATTTACAAGGAATGCTAAGTTCTGTGTGTTCTGCTAGGAACAAAGAAAAGACTATTTGAAAGAATCAGGTAGAAAACTGACTCTCTTGCCCTAAGTAACTAGAACATGCGATCTTAAATCCATTCGGACAGAGAACAACTTGGCTCTTGCAGTTTTCCTAAAGAATATTAAATACTTTATTAAGAGCATTAAACTTTACCTAACACACACATACACACATGAGAGATTGAAAGAGAAAGAAAGAGAGAGAGGGAGACAGAGAGAGTGCCAGACAGACTCATCCACACACAGACTCACACACCATCATCAAAGGCAAGAATAATTTGATTCAAATTGTACAAGTAATCATAAGCAGTGACCTTCTTACAGGACCTAGACAAACCCCAGAAAACAGATAATCCTGATCTGAGGCTCTGTATATACTGTGTTTCTCTACACCGTGAGTTGAGATCCTCAACTGCGTAATTTCTTCTCAGAATCAGTCACAGTCAGTTGCTGAATCCTGTAGTCAGTGTTATTGAATAAAGATGATTCAATGAAGAAAACAAAACATGCCTACTTTGGGTGTGAAAATTCTGGAACTGGGAGACTTGTAAAGACTGAGGTTTCATTGTATAACTCTAGTTTTTAAAACTCTGGAAACATTACATATTTCTGGCTGCTAAGTGCACTGATATGAGGTTGACAGTTGGAACCTTCCATGGTTACGTGGAGCACAGAAAAATAATATTTCTTATCTAGAAATATAATGTTGTTTCCTTTTTAAATTAGAAGTACACCTAAATCTACCCATTTTTATGCAGAACTAAAATCTCTTAGGGTGTACATACATTGTTAGTATTGGATAGGAAGATGTTCAAATCTCAGCCCTGAACTGAATTATTTATTTTTATTTCTATTGATATGACAGATTCTCTTGCTCTTTGCTGAAGTTATTTATAGTTTATATATACAATTAAACTGATATTTAATAGATATTTACTTTACACAGGGAATTTTGGGAGTAGAGGAGTGAACAGTCTTAGATGAATAAGTAAAACACTATATGTCGAGCCAGGAGACTGGAACAAGTACCTGAATTGTGGGCTTAGCCTCCATGGCATTGGCAACAATTCACAACTTTTTTGTGTTTTGTCCTCTAGTCTATAAGTTGAGAAACTTGTATTACTAATTCCTCCTTCAACTCTAATGCATTATGAAAGCTACATTGCAGAAAGCAGTGTATTTTAAGCCAAGGACTCTATTTCTGGTCCTGTAAGTAAGTTATTGTTTGACCTTAAGCCAGTTGCATAGCTTCTCCCAGACTCCCTTTTCCTCAATTATAAAATGAGGTGTTGAACCCTTTGATTACTAAGGTTTCTTCAAGGTGTAAAAATCTATCATTCAATTCGTGCCCTGTCCTAAAGGAGTGTTCCATCTAGTTAGGGCGACAAGACACATACATAAAAAGGTCAGGGGCAATATCAGGCAAAAATAGAACAGATGTCACGAGGCAATGGTGTTACAAACCAAGTGAATGTGGCAGATGGTAAAAGAGATAAATGAGAGGCAAAGAGCTCATACTGCACTGGACAAGGCAGAGGATTTCTCATAGATGGGCGCTCTTACCAGAGTCCGCCATGATGTACTGCATCTGGTATGACTGAAGTACTGATGTCCATCTGAATATCAAGCTGACCTCAAGCCAAGAGTTAGAAAACAGTGCCTGGGAGTAGAAAGAATTTCAACCTGTGCTGAGAGCTAATATTAATGTTTCAATTTTACCTTTTGAAATGGTCCTTTAGAAGAACACGCTCAAGAGCAGCAGGTACCATGAACATTGTGTGTCCCCACCCCCCGCTTGATTAAACAATCACATGATTGAATCTATTAAGAATTAGATTTCACATAGTTCTGAATATGAAAAGTTGAAGTTGTAATTACTGTGATTATTAATAGAACATTTAATCTGATTTCTACATCACTTCCCCCAAATCTTTTTAATTATTTCTTTTATTTTCGAGGTCACAATATAATTATAATATTTTGCCCCTTCGTTTCTACTCTTCAAATCCCCATATACCTCCCCTAGCTTTCTTTAAAACTCATGGCTTCATTTTCATTAATTATTATTTTAAATTAATTTTGACTGCTAAGATTATTAAATCAAAGTATCATTTTCACACAAGTTCAGACTGAAACAAATCTAGTCTTTGAGTCTGAGAAAATGTATTTGTTTTGAAGTGAATTGCCCTTGGATACTACATGCAACTATTTGTATTTCTGTCAACAAAGGAAGGGTGGAGTCTTCCCATCTCATCGAATAGTGTAAAGCTAAGTTTTCTAATGCAGTCCTAAATCTCAGAGTTGTCAGTAATTTTTTGGGAAAAGGTTCTCATAACCATCGTGGAGAAGGGCCACATAGGTTTTGAATAGAATAAGCTGGTAACGTTTGTATCTGAGTCAGATACTATCCATGATAAAAACACTTTGTCTTTACTCCTCTTGGATAATCTGTCTAAAACAATCCTGGCTTCAACAGGCCCTTGATTCAATAACTAGTCTTAATCAACAATATCAAAAGTCCCGTCTGCCTTAGAGTGTACGCAGAACTTATGACCCAAGAAACTGCATTCCATCAGCTGCATTCAGGTTGCAAACAATTAAACAATGCCGAGTTTTAAAGCAATGGTGGGAAGATTGTGAAGGCTTTGGAGCTACTAAAATAAAAGAACTCTTCTCTAATTTCAAGTATGCAAAGACTTGCCGAACAGGGCAACTTAGCCATCTGAGCTGTGCTAATATGGCCCTGGCAGCTGTACAATGCTCAACTGCACAGTGCCTGAATAATTGAGGCTTTGAAACATCAAAGTGGTGATGCCTTCAAACACCCTCACAGCTTTATTTGAAATATTCTCCCCAAAGAAGACTAACTGCCATTTGAGATCAATGTATTTCTCAGAATCACACAGTTCCCACTATATATGGAAACAGACTTATTTACCACATATTGACTATCCGCGTCCCATGTGCAGAAGTTATTAAATGAAATGCATTTTTCTGTTATGACTTAATGCCCTGCAGAATTAAGAATGGCTGTAGGAGGGCTGGTAGGGAGATAATAACATCATCACCTGCTCTCTAAGCAGTGAACTTTCTGCAAGCCTGTCACTCTAGGAGTCAAAACGAGGCCAAGAAGATAATCAAGTTCACATCAAGCACTGTATTCAATGACAACAATAATAAAATCAACATTACTTCATTTATCCATTCCTTCCACCGTAGTTAGTGATCACCCACACTGTTTTGGGTTTTGTAGATATAGAAAGGAACACAATAAAATGTGTATTGTTCAGATTGAGGTGTGGCTGTTAAGGGATGTTAAGTACTTACCTGTGGTGCTAGGTGATGTGTTTTAAGTAGCTTTCTGCAATGATAGGAAGTCACTTAGTTAGCTTATAGAAGATAGGAACTCAAATATATAGTCACTCTCTCCTGACCTGAGAGATGGCTCACAGAGTATAGTGCCTGCTCCAAAAGCACAAGCATGAGGAAGTTTAGAGCACTTACATGAAAAGCAGATGCTATGGTTGGCATTTGGAATCTCAGCCCCATGCAGAGGGACACAAACAGCAGGAACTCACTGGTAGCCTGCCTGGTTTGGATCAATGATCTCCCTATTCAGTGAGAAATCCTGCCTCAAAAAGTAAGGTAAATCATTTAAAATGACTTTGGAAGTCCTCAACACACACACACACACACACACACACACACACAGAGAGAGAGAGAGAGAGAGAGACATACACACAAATGTATGCAAAAATGCACATGTGCATATACCTCTTCTCCACATACATGAGTAGAAGAAACAAGAATCATTAGAATCATTTTGCTTCCATTTCTCTCAGAGCAGAGTAAAGTGATCTTAGTATAGCGTTTGAAAAGGAACAATTTAGGCAAAGATAAACAAAGAGGGCAGGGTAGTGATATGGAAGGAGTCATAACCTTGTGGAAACGTGTAGACCTAGCAAGGAGATGGGTTCCTGAACCACAAAATATCATTAGTCCTAGACCATCTGTTACAGATGAAACCAGAGAGATCAGTGATTGTCACAAATTGTGCTTCTACACAAAGTGCTTAGCCTAAACTTACTACTGGGCCTTACAGAATCCAATAGCAAAGATTAGTTAGATTGGAGAGGAAGGTCATTAAACTCTATCTAGAGAAATTAGAGAAATTAGAACATAATACTGAGGATAGATACAAAGTGAGAACTTTGTATGAAGATAAAAATTAAAAGCGACTGCATAGGAGAGGTGGTCTCCTGTGTGGATGGAGAGATTTGAAGACCAGGGGAAATATCTTGTTTACTGTACTAATATTTCATTGAAGTGAAAAAAACGGGCAGTTTTATAGAGCAGATAGGAGAGTTCAGTTTGAGGTCATGTAGACATCAAATGTGCATGTTCTTAAAGATATGCTAAAATAAAAAAAAAAATGAATCAAATGAGAACTAAGATTGGTTAAAGGCTTAAACGTGAAACCTGAAGAAAGGTCAGGATGAATACATATCCTTACACTCCCTGAAAATGAAGATCTCACTTCTCATAATGAAGCTTCTTTGTCCAGTAGAAGAAGAGTTACAGGAAGCCATAGCTAATCAGAATGGGGAAAACACCTGGCTATAGTGGGGTGTCCAGCCCCATTTGATACATGTGTAACACAACTCAGCACCCAAAATACAGGGAACATCATAGAAAAGGAGATCCACACTTATCTGTGCACACAAGAATTAGTAGTTAGAGTGCAGGAGGAACTATGGCAGTTTAGGGAAATAAATGACAGTGATAGATTCTATTATTAGATAAACCATATATCGCATGTACTGCTTCTACGCCTCTTTGACTTGTCCCCAATAGAATTAACCTTAACTTATTTCAATTTGTAATAAAGAGGCTAGCCTGCATCTATGACATTTGTTTGTTCATTCATTCATCCGCTCATTCATTTTTTCATAAGTCATTTATATAACACTGTCTTACATTGAACTACAAATATAAATGAGCCTTAAGCATTGTTGCGTTTTTTTCCTTAAGTGGTTATTTATCATAAACAAACAAATAAAGGAC
>JANHMN010000835.1:0-14898 GCA_030674055.1 Rhabdomys pumilio
CAAAGGAAAATATAGTAGGACAAGGCAAAAGCCCCCACAGCAAAGTTCTACAAGGCAACACAACAGAAGCAAATGAGTCCAAAGTGCAAGCAAAGGGGTGAGAGAAACACTCACTCCCATACTTAGCACTCCAAAACAAACAAACACCACCATGCTAATAGTCACAGCATGTATACAGGGTCCTTGGTGCAGACCTATGCAGGCCCTGTGCTTGCAACTTGATTCTCTTTGAGCATGAAGTGTTCTGCTTAGCTGATTCAATGGCTTTATTCTCCTAGTATCCTTCTCCTCTGATTTCTACAATCTTTCTCCTCTACCCATGCTGCTTCTCCACCTTTTTCCTTGTGATTGCCCAACTCCAAGAGGAGTGACATAATAGAGACTTCCAAGTTCATCTCCACTACAAAATGTCTTGCTGTGGATCTCTGCATCCACTCTCATCCTGCCAAAGGAAGTCTTTCTGATAAAGACTGAACAAGGTTCCAGTCTATGACTATAGCAAAATATCATTAGGAATCATATCATTAATTTTTTTTGACAGTCCTGCTTGGTTCTCCTCTAGGTCTCTGAACTGTTCAAGCTCTGGTTCCTGGCCACCCATGTTGGTTTGGGCATGAACTTCCTCTCATGGAGAGGGCTTCACATTAATTCAAAGATAAGTTGGGAACTCCCATAAGTTCTGTACCACTGTTTCCTCACCATACCTTGCAGACAGGATAGACTGTTGGTCAAAGGTTTGTGTGAATTTGTTGGTTTCCACAATTATCTTTTGACAGCCTGCAAAATACATTCCTGACTCAAAGAGATTAGAACTTAAAGGTGAGGGCTCCAAGACACACTGTTAGTTTGTAGAAACAACCCTCTGCCCTTGCATCAGTCTGGGTTGTTTAGAGATTTCACGGAAAGGTTAGAAATACCTCAGGAAACTACTAAATGAATGCAACCCAGTTTCTTCACTGGAAGTCTTGTCTGGTTGCAAGAATGTCCTGTTGAGACTCTTCATCCTCTATTTCTAGGAGCTCTCATGTGGATCACTCCCAGAGATTGCAGAAACTTTTCACTACACTATGTTTCCACACCATTACCCAAGTAGTCCTCAATTCCAGTCATTTCTCTCCACACTCTCTTCCTCCACCCCACCTCCCTGACATACCTGATTTTTCTTGCCCCTGACCTCACAGAATCCCCATTCCATCAAAAAATCGATTTTGTTTTCCTTGCACTAAAGATTCATGTATCCTTTCCTTGAGCCCTTCTTGTTACTTATCTTCTCTGGGTCTACAGAATATAGCTTGGTTATAATTTAATTAATGCCTAGTATCCACTTTTATGGCGTCTGTTGTTATGTTCCATTTTATTAGTTTAGATATTCTTTCTCTATTTGTATGGATAAGAGAAATTTTTCTCAAACAAAACAAACTATTTGTGTCATTGATTCTTTGTATTGTTCTTTTTGTTTTTTATCTATTTCAGCCCTCAGTTTATTATTTCTTGTCATCTCTTCTTGTGTTTGCTTACTTCTTTTTCTTTTAGAGCTTTCAGGTGTGCTCTTCAGTTGCTAATATCAGATGTCCCTAATTTTTTATGTAGGTACTTAGAGCAATTAACTTATTTTTTACAACCACTTTTAGTGTGTCCTATACATATTGATATGCTATGTTTTCATTTTCATTGATTTCAAGAACATCTTTAATTTCTTTATTTCTGTCTTCACCCATTTTTCATTCAATTTAGAGTTGTTCAGTTTCCATAAGTTTGTAATCTTTCTGTTATTTTTATTGTTTTTGGTATCAAACTCTAACCTGTGGTGGTCTGATAAAGAGTTATTTAAATTTTCTTGTATGTGTTAAGTCTTTCTTTGTATCTGACTGTGATGTCAATTTTGGAGAAAGTATGAGGTGCAGTAAAAATGGTATATTCTTTTGTGTTTTGATGAAATGTATTCTAAATACCTATTAGATAGGTTTCATTAATTGTAGTGCTTTTAATATGCTTGGTCCGGGGAACAGAACTATTAGGAAGTGTGACCCTGTTGGAGTAGGAGTGGCCTTGTTGTAAGAAGTGTATGGTTGTATGGCTGTGGGAGTGGGCTTTGAGAAAGCTTCCTCCTAGGTACCTGAAGATGCCAGTCTTCCCCTGGCCCCCTTAAGATCAAGATGTAGAACTCTCAGCTTCTTCTCTAGCACCAAGTCTACCTAGATGATGTCATGCTTTCCACCATGATGATAATAAACTTAACCACTTAAACTGTGAGCCAGACCAAATTGAAGGATTGCCTTTGTAAAGATTGCCTTGGTCATGGTGTCTCTTCACAGCAATAAAACCCAAACTAATACATTAATAATATCTAGAAGCTCCAGTGATTTTCTGATTAGTTTTTTTTTAAATCTGTACATAGTAACAGTGGAGTATTGAAGATTTCTGCTCTCAGTGTGTGAGGGCCCTTTTCTGAATTAAGCTATACGAGTGCTTTTTTTTTATAAATTTGAGTGTCCTTGTGTTTGGGGCATAGATGTTAAAAATTAAAATGTCATCTTGGTGATTCTTTTCTTTATGAATATGTAGTGTCCTCCCTATCTCTTTTGCTAAGTTTAGTTTGATGTCTATTTTGTTACATATTAAAATTTCTACATCAATTGTATTATTACATCCAGTTGCTTAGAATATCTTTTTCTAATCTTTTACACTGAGGTAATGTCTATTATTGGTTTTAAGGTGTATTTCGTGTGTGCAGCAGAAAGATGGATTCTGTTTTGCACACATTTTGTTAGTCAGTGTCTCTTTATTGAGAAATTGTGAACTTTAATATATAGAGATATTAATAACCAATTTTTTTTTATTTTATTCCCTTTTGGACTTGGTGGTTGTGTGTGTGTATTTGTGTGTGTGTGTGTGTGTGTGTGTGTGTGTATGTTTCCAATCTTTTGTTTTATTTTGTGTAAGATTAGTTATAGCCTATGTTTTCATTGATATAGTTAACATCCTGATTTGCAGTTTTCTCCATTTTCTATACTATTGGATTTGAAGATACATATTGATTAAAATTTGAATTTATCATGGCATATATGATTTTTTTCCACCTATGATTACTTAAAGTTTTCTGTTTATATAGTCTGGGATGCTAACTGTGGTCTCTTAGAATCTGCAGCACAACAGCTGTCTAGTCTCTTTTAAGTTTTAGAATTTCTATGGTATGTCAAGCATAATACTAATAGTCCTTATTTTATACATTTGATCTTTTCCTTGGTATGTTATAGTGTTGTTGTTGTTGTCATCATTTTTGTTTTGTATACTTAGTGTTTTATGATCTGGTGAGTATACTTTCCTTTCTGGTCAATCTATTTTGTTTCCTGTAATCTTCTTTTGCCTTCATAGATATCTTCTTTATGTTAGTAATGTTTTTATTCTATCATTTTGCTGAAAATATTTTCTAGACCTTTTGAGTTGAGATTCTTCTCCTTCCTTTATTCCTATTTGTGGGGAGCCGACAGAAGGCGGCTATCATCCTTGCAGCCATCTTGAGACATTTACCCTGACAAGAGACTTGATTACAGTAGCCTACAACAGCTGAGAACACTCTGATAACATCTTGCTTTAGATACCCAGGATCTTTCCTTGGGTGTGTGAAACTTAAAGGTGTTATTTAGAGCTGATACTTAAAGGCGTGACTTAGAGATCAGATTTAGAGATAAGACCTAAGGGGATGACTTAAGGGCATGACTTAGAAGTGAGACATATAAAAGGTGAAAGGCAGACAGAAGAGAGAACAGAGAATCAGACACTTGAGATTAGAAATTAGGTATTAGGCACTTGGCACTTGGAGGAAGAACTTGGAATTAGGTATTAGGCACTTGGAACTTAGAAGAAGACTAGTGACTGGGAAAAAGACTTGGAACTTCAAGGCACTAGGAACTAGGAACTAGAGACTAGCAACTGAAACTAGGAAGAGAGACTGAAGAATAAACAGGATTGAATCACACTCTGTCTGATCTCCATTCCTCATATTCGTCCTCACTCTCTCTCTTGCTGAACCCAGATCCATGGACCCGAGAAGCTTGGGGCAGTGTAGGCTCTAACAATTTAGCCCCTAAGGCTTTTGGCGGTGCAGGTTCCAACATTGACAGAGCGGTCCTCAACATTTTGGCCCCCAAGCATGAGGCAGCTTGGGCCACAACACCTATTATTTCTAGGTTTGAACATTTTATAATGTTCCTGATTTTAGGCTGTTTTGTGTCAGGTAGTTTTTAGATTTGACATTTTGTTTGATGAACAGTTCCATTTTTTTTCTATCATATCTCTGATGCCTAAATTCTCTCTTGAAATTTTTGTATTTTGTTGGTGAAGTTTACCTCTGTAGATCTTGGTAGAATTCCTAAAGTTTTAATGTCCTGAATTCTCTGTTTCTTTTATTTCTATTTTCACGTCTTGAACGTTTTATCCAGTTTTCTGAACTGTTTTTTTTCTTGGTTTCTTTAAGAATCTTATGCATTTCCTCCAATTGTTTGTTTATATTTCCCTGGATTTCCACAAAAGACTTATTTTTTTTTCTTAAGGACCTCTATCATCTCCATTTAGTTGGTTTTAAGCTCCTTATCTTATGCTTCAGCTATACCTTAATATTCAGGGCCAATTGTGTTAGAATAACATGGATATAGTGGAGACTTACTGCCCTCCCTGTTTTTTATTGTGATTTGATGCTTGCTTCTAGGCATCTGTGTTTGTCATGATTAGAAATCTAGGTACTGAATTCTGAGTTTGTCTTTGTTGTGTCAGTTTTTTGTTCCTTGGTTTCAGTTTCCTCTCTGGATTTTCATAGAGTGTGATGGCTGTGTGATGTCTCTTTTACTGGCCTGCTTGGCTGGTTTGTTTACAGGGAATGTCTGCAGGTGTTTGAGGCTAAGATATAGTGTTGAGTTGGTAGAGGGACAGCAGGGAATATGGTCAGTAGAATCCACAGGAGTCATGGCTATCAAAGAAGGAAAACCACAATGTGAGATCTACTATGGCATTAGGGGAAAGATTGAGGGATTGTGTCTGGGGGAACAGAGGAAGTGATAAATCTGAAGGAAGTCTACATGTGTGACCTAAGTTTGACCAGGGGGCATCTGTTTCAGTTGGAGCCTCGGATAAAGAAAACAAGTGAAGAAGTTTGATTAGAAAGGGATACCCATGGGATCCTCAGGAAATGTGCACAGTGGGAAGAAAGCTCCCGTATGTCCAGGTGGAATGTTTAAGTTGGAAGGAAACTACCATATAGCATAAGTTCTATATGCTTCTGCGTATCCAGAAGAGAAGAGATCATAATCTTCAAGCATATTCTAATGATAAAGTGATGGAAATGCAAATTCCTGACCGCAGGATTCCTGTCCTATGTTTAAGTACTATTGGGTAGCCCAATATGTTTTTTATTTTATTCATTGAACTAGAGGTAAAATTAGAAATACTGTGGAAAACTGCATGCACAATTTCAATAGTTTAGATAATGAACACATTAGTTGAAAGACATACAACTAAATAGCATTCACCGTAGTAGCTTGTTAGTTAAAAATATTCCTGTAGAGATCATCATAATAAATTTGGTTTTACTCTAGAATTGTTTAAGTGCATTCTAGTTGAAATATTATCAAACTCTTCAGGAAATTATAGTTAAACTTTGCTTTCAAACTCACCTACAGGGCCCAAATTACTCTGACACTTAAACCAGACCAAAGTTTTAATAAGAAAAAAGGAGTCAATAACACTAGGTAATATAAATGAGAATAATATTTATGAAGTTTACAATACTGTGGGTTATTCATGACATTTGAGAGATCCAACATTGTGTCAAACTGATATAGTAAGAGGAAAGACACATACAGTGCAACGATAATTTAAACTTTTATAAAATGCTAAAGAAATTTCAGAAAATGGGTAGAAGGCAGAAGTAATTACATTATGATGTCAATGTCAATTGCATAAAACATTTTACAAAGTTCAATCTTTAATTCTTTTCTTCTTATGTGTATGTCTGTGGTTTGCATGCATGTGTGCATATGATTATTTACATGCATGTGACTGCATGTGTATGTCATGAAGCAGAGACCACAGACATACACATAAGAAGAAAAGAATTAAAGATTGAACTTTGTAAAATGTTTTATGCAATTGACATTGACATCATAATGTAATTACTTCTGCCTTCTACCCATTTTCTGAAATTTCTTTAGCATTTTATAAAAGTTTAAATTATCGTTGCACTGTATGTGTCTTTCCTCTTACTATATCAGTTTGACACAATGTTGGATCTCTCAAATGTCATGAATAACCCACAGTATTGTAAACTTCATAAATATTATTCTCATTTATATTACCTAGTGTTATTGACTCCTTTTTTCTTATTAAAACTTTGGTCTGGTTTAAGTGTCAGAGTAATTTGGGCCCTGTAGGTGAGTTTGAAAGCAAAGTTTAACTATAATTTCCTGAAGAGTTTGATAATATTTCAACTAGAATGCACTTAAACAATTCTAGAGTAAAACCAAATTTATTATGATGATCTCTACAGGAATATTTTTAACTAACAAGCTACTACGGTGAATGCTATTTAGTTGTATGTCTTTCAACTAATGTGTTCATTATCTAAACTATTGAAATTGTGCATGCAGTTTTCCACAGTATTTCTAATTTTACCTCTAGTTCAATGAATAAAATAAAAAACATATTGGGCTACCCAATAGTACTTAAACATAGGACAGGAATCCTGCGGTCAGGAATTTGCATTTCCATCACTTTATCATTAGAATATGCTTGAAGATTATGATCTCTTCTCTTCTGGATACGCAGAAGCATATAGAACTTATGCTATATGGTAGTTTCCTTCCAACTTAAACATTCCACCTGGACATACGGGAGCTTTCTTCCCACTGTGCACATTTCCTGAGGATCCCATGGGTATCCCTTTCTAATCAAACTTCTTCACTTGTTTTCTTTATCCGAGGCTCCAACTGAAACAGATGCCCCCTGGTCAAACTTAGGTCACACATGTAGACTTCCTTCAGATTTATCACTTCCTCTGTTCCCCCAGACACAATCCCTCAATCTTTCCCCTAATGCCATAGTAGATCTCACATTGTGGTTTTCCTTCTTTGATAGCCATGACTCCTGTGGATTCTACTGACCATATTCCCTGCTGTCCCTCTACCAACTCAACACTATATCTTAGCCTCAAACACCTGCAGACATTCCCTGTAAACAAACCAGCCAAGCAGGCCAGTAAAAGAGACATCACACAGCCATCACACTCTATGAAAATCCAGAGAGGAAACTGAAACCAAGGAACAAAAAACTGACACAACAAAGACAAACTCAGAATTCAGTACCTAGATTTCTAATCATGACAAACACAGATGCCTAGAAGCAAGCATCAAATCACAATAAAAAACAGGGAGGGCAGTAAGTCTCCACTATATCCATGTTATTCTAACACAATTGGCCCTGAATATTAAGGTATAGCTGAAGCATAAGATAAGGAGCTTAAAACCAACTAAATGGAGATGATAGAGGTCCTTAAGAAAAAAAAATAAGTCTTTTGTGGAAATCCAGGGAAATATAAACAAACAATTGGAGGAAATGCATAAGATTCTTAAAGAAACCAAGAAAAAAAACAGTTCAGAAAACTGGATAAAACGTTCAAGACGTGAAAATAGAAATAAAAGAAACAGAGAATTCAGGACATTAAAACTTTAGGAATTCTACCAAGATCTACAGAGGTAAACTTCACCAACAAAATACAAAAATTTCAAGAGAGAATTTAGGCATCAGAGATATGATAGAAAAAAAATGGAACTGTTCATCAAACAAAATGTCAAATCTAAAAACTACCTGACACAAAACAGCCTAAAATCAGGAACATTATAAAATGTTCAAACCTAGAAATAATAGGTGTTGTGGCCCAAGCTGCCTCATGCTTGGGGGCCAAAATGTTGAGGACCGCTCTGTCAATGTTGGAACCTGCACCGCCAAAAGCCTTAGGGGCTAAATTGTTAGAGCCTACACTGCCCCAAGCTTCTCGGGTCCATGGATCTGGGTTCAGCAAGAGAGAGAGTGAGGACGAATATGAGGAATGGAGATCAGACAGAGTGTGATTCAATCCTGTTTATTCTTCAGTCTCTCTTCCTAGTTTCAGTTGCTAGTCTCTAGTTCCTAGTTCCTAGTGCCTTGAAGTTCCAAGTCTTTTTCCCAGTCACTAGTCTTCTTCTAAGTTCCAAGTGCCTAATACCTAATTCCAAGTTCTTCCTCCAAGTGCCAAGTGCCTAATACCTAATTTCTAATCTCAAGTGTCTGATTCTCTGTTCTCTCTTCTGTCTGCCTTTCACCTTTTATATGTCTCACTTCTAAGTCATGCCCTTAAGTCATCCCCTTAGGTCTTATCTCTAAATCTGATCTCTAAGTCACGCCTTTAAGTATCAGCTCTAAATAACACCTTTAAGTTTCACACACCCAAGGAAAGATCCTGGGTATCTAAAGCAAGATGTTATCAGAGTGTTCTCAGCTGTTGTAGGCTACTGTAATCAAGTCTCTTGTCAGGGTAAATGTCTCAAGATGGCTGCAAGGATGATAGCCGCCTTCTGTCGGCTCCCCACAAATAGGAATAAAGGAAGGAGAAGAATCTCAACTCAAAAGGTCTAGAAAATATTTTCAGCAAAATGATAGAATAAAAACATTACTAACATAAAGAAGATATCTATGAAGGCAAAAGAAGATTACAGGAAACAAAATAGATTGACCAGAAAGGAAAGTATACTCACCAGATCATAAAACACTAAGTATACAAAACAAAAATGATGACAACAACAACAACACTATAACATACCAAGGAAAAGATCAAATGTATAAAATAAGGACTATTAGTATTATGCTTGACATACCATAGAAATTCTAAAACTTAAAAGAGACTAGACAGCTGTTGTGCTGCAGATTCTAAGAGACCACAGTTAGCATCCCAGACTATATAAACAGAAAACTTTAAGTAATCATAGGTGGAAAAAAATCATATATGCCATGATAAATTCAAATTTTAATCAATATGTATCTTCAAATCCAATAGTATAGAAAATGGAGAAAACTGCAAATCAGGATGTTAACTATATCAATGAAAACATAGGCTATAACTAATCTTACACAAAATAAAACAAAAGATTGGAAACATACACACACACACACACACACACACACACACAAATACACACACACAACCACCAAGTCCAAAAGGGAATAAAATAAAAAAAAATTGGTTATTAATATCTCTATATATTAAAGTTCACAATTTCTCAATAAAGAGACACTGACTAACAAAATGTGTGCAAAACAGAATCCATCTTTCTGCTGCACACACGAAATACACCTTAAAACCAATAATAGACATTACCTCAGTGTAAAAGATTAGAAAAAGATATTCTAAGCAACTGGATGTAATAATACAATTGATGTAGAAATTTTAATATGTAACAAAATAGACATCAAACTAAACTTAGCAAAAGAGATAGGGAGGACACTACATATTCATAAAGAAAAGAATCACCAAGATGACATTTTAATTTTTAACATCTATGCCCCAAACACAAGGACACTCAAATTTATAAAAAAAAAGCACTCGTATAGCTTAATTCAGAAAAGGGCCCTCACACACTGAGAGCAGAAATCTTCAATACTCCACTGTTACTATGTACAGATTTAAAAAAAAACTAATCAGAAAATCACTGGAGCTTCTAGATATTATTAATGTATTAGTTTGGGTTTTATTGCTGTGAAGAGACACCATGACCAAGGCAATCTTTACAAAGGCAATCCTTCAATTTGGTCTGGCTCACAGTTTAAGTGGTTAAGTTTATTATCATCATGGTGGAAAGCATGACATCATCTAGGTAGACTTGGTGCTAGAGAAGAAGCTGAGAGTTCTACATCTTGATCTTAAGGGGGCCAGGGGAAGACTGGCATCTTCAGGTACCTAGGAGGAAGCTTTCTCAAAGCCCACTCCCACAGCCATACAACCATACACTTCTTACAACAAGGCCACTCCTACTCCAACAGGGTCACACTTCCTAATAGTTCTGTTCCCCGGACCAAGCATATTAAAAGCACTACAATTAATGAAACCTATCTAATAGGTATTTAGAATACATTTCATCAAAACACAAAAGAATATACCATTTTTACTGCACCTCATACTTTCTCCAAAATTGACATCACAGTCAGATACAAAGAAAGACTTAACACATACAAGAAAATTTAAATAACTCTTTATCAGACCACCACAGGTTAGAGTTTGATACCAAAAACAATAAAAATAACAGAAAGATTACAAACTTATGGAAACTGAACAACTCTAAATTGAATGAAAAATGGGTGAAGACAGAAATAAAGAAATTAAAGATGTTCTTGAAATCAATGAAAATGAAAACATAGCATATCAATATGTATAGGACACACTAAAAGTGGTTGTAAAAAATAAGTTAATTGCTCTAAGTACCTACATAAAAAATTAGGGACATCTGATATTAGCAACTGAAGAGCACACCTGAAAGCTCTAAAAGAAAAAGAAGTAAGCAAACACAAGAAGAGATGACAAGAAATAATAAACTGAGGGCTGAAATAGATAAAAAACAAAAAGAACAATACAAAGAATCAATGACACAAATAGTTTGTTTTGTTTGAGAAAAATTTCTCTTATCCATACAAATAGAGAAAGAATATCTAAACTAATAAAATGGAACATAACAACAGACGCCATAAAAGTGGATACTAGGCATTAATTAAATTATAACCAAGCTATATTCTGTAGACCCAGAGAAGATAAGTAACAAGAAGGGCTCAAGGAAAGGATACATGAATCTTTAGTGCAAGGAAAACAAAATCGATTTTTTGATGGAATGGGGATTCTGTGAGGTCAGGGGCAAGAAAAATCAGGTATGTCAGGGAGGTGGGGTGGAGGAAGAGAGTGTGGAGAGAAATGACTGGAATTGAGGACTACTTGGGTAATGGTGTGGAAACATAGTGTAGTGAAAAGTTTCTGCAATCTCTGGGAGTGATCCACATGAGAGCTCCTAGAAATAGAGGATGAAGAGTCTCAACAGGACATTCTTGCAACCAGACAAGACTTCCAGTGAAGAAACTGGGTTGCATTCATTTAGTAGTTTCCTGAGGTATTTCTAACCTTTCCGTGAAATCTCTAAACAACCCAGACTGATGCAAGGGCAGAGGGTTGTTTCTACAAACTAACAGTGTGTCTTGGAGCCCTCACCTTTAAGTTCTAATCTCTTTGAGTCAGGAATGTATTTTGCAGGCTGTCAAAAGATAATTGTGGAAACCAACAAATTCACACAAACCTTTGACCAACAGTCTATCCTGTCTGCAAGGTATGGTGAGGAAACAGTGGTACAGAACTTATGGGAGTTCCCAACTTATCTTTGAATTAATGTGAAGCCCTCTCCATGAGAGGAAGTTCATGCCCAAACCAACATGGGTGGCCAGGAACCAGAGCTTGAACAGTTCAGAGACCTAGAGGAGAACCAAGCAGGACTGTCAAAAAAAATTAATGATATGATTCCTAATGATATTTTGCTATAGTCATAGACTGGAACCTTGTTCAGTCTTTATCAGAAAGACTTCCTTTGGCAGGATGAGAGTGGATGCAGAGATCCACAGCAAGACATTTTGTAGTGGAGATGAACTTGGAAGTCTCTATTATGTCACTCCTCTTGGAGTTGGGCAATCACAAGGAAAAAGGTGGAGAAGCAGCATGGGTAGAGGAGAAAGATTGTAGAAATCAGAGGAGAAGGATACTAGGAGAATAAAGCCATTGAATCAGCTAAGCAGAACACTTCATGCTCAAAGAGAATCAAGTTGCAAGCACAGGGCCTGCATAGGTCTGCACCAAGGACCCTGTATACATGCTGTGACTATTAGCATGGTGGTGTTTGTTTGTTTTGGAGTGCTAAGTATGGGAGTGAGTGTTTCTCTCACCCCTTTGCTTGCACTTTGGACTCATTTGCTTCTGTTGTGTTGCCTTGTAGAACTTTGCTGTGGGGGCTTTTGCCTTGTCCTACTATATTTTCCTTTGTCCTCTTTGGCCATTCTATGGGGGGGGGGGGGGCTGCTCTCTTTTGATGGGAGATTAGTGGCAAGGGGATTCAAAGGAAAATATAGTAGGACAAGGCAAAAGCCCCCACAGCAAAGTTCTACAAGGCAACACAACAGAAGCAAATGAGTCCAAAGTGCAAGCAAAGGGGTGAGAGAAACACTCACTCCCATACTTAGCACTCCAAAACAAACAAACACCACCATGCTAATAGTCACAGCATGTATACAGGGTCCTTGGTGCAGACCTATGCAGGCCCTGTGCTTGCAACTTGATTCTCTTTGAGCATGAAGTGTTCTGCTTAGCTGATTCAATGGCTTTATTCTCCTAGTATCCTTCTCCTCTGATTTCTACAATCTTTCTCCTCTACCCATGCTGCTTCTCCACCTTTTTCCTTGTGATTGCCCAACTCCAAGAGGAGTGACATAATAGAGACTTCCAAGTTCATCTCCACTACAAAATGTCTTGCTGTGGATCTCTGCATCCACTCTCATCCTGCCAAAGGAAGTCTTTCTGATAAAGACTGAACAAGGTTCCAGTCTATGACTATAGCAAAATATCATTAGGAATCATATCATTAATTTTTTTTGACAGTCCTGCTTGGTTCTCCTCTAGGTCTCTGAACTGTTCAAGCTCTGGTTCCTGGCCACCCATGTTGGTTTGGGCATGAACTTCCTCTCATGGAGAGGGCTTCACATTAATTCAAAGATAAGTTGGGAACTCCCATAAGTTCTGTACCACTGTTTCCTCACCATACCTTGCAGACAGGATAGACTGTTGGTCAAAGGTTTGTGTGAATTTGTTGGTTTCCACAATTATCTTTTGACAGCCTGCAAAATACATTCCTGACTCAAAGAGATTAGAACTTAAAGGTGAGGGCTCCAAGACACACTGTTAGTTTGTAGAAACAACCCTCTGCCCTTGCATCAGTCTGGGTTGTTTAGAGATTTCACGGAAAGGTTAGAAATACCTCAGGAAACTACTAAATGAATGCAACCCAGTTTCTTCACTGGAAGTCTTGTCTGGTTGCAAGAATGTCCTGTTGAGACTCTTCATCCTCTATTTCTAGGAGCTCTCATGTGGATCACTCCCAGAGATTGCAGAAACTTTTCACTACACTATGTTTCCACACCATTACCCAAGTAGTCCTCAATTCCAGTCATTTCTCTCCACACTCTCTTCCTCCACCCCACCTCCCTGACATACCTGATTTTTCTTGCCCCTGACCTCACAGAATCCCCATTCCATCAAAAAATCGATTTTGTTTTCCTTGCACTAAAGATTCATGTATCCTTTCCTTGAGCCCTTCTTGTTACTTATCTTCTCTGGGTCTACAGAATATAGCTTGGTTATAATTTAATTAATGCCTAGTATCCACTTTTATGGCGTCTGTTGTTATGTTCCATTTTATTAGTTTAGATATTCTTTCTCTATTTGTATGGATAAGAGAAATTTTTCTCAAACAAAACAAACTATTTGTGTCATTGATTCTTTGTATTGTTCTTTTTGTTTTTTATCTATTTCAGCCCTCAGTTTATTATTTCTTGTCATCTCTTCTTGTGTTTGCTTACTTCTTTTTCTTTTAGAGCTTTCAGGTGTGCTCTTCAGTTGCTAATATCAGATGTCCCTAATTTTTTATGTAGGTACTTAGAGCAATTAACTTATTTTTTACAACCACTTTTAGTGTGTCCTATACATATTGATATGCTATGTTTTCATTTTCATTGATTTCAAGAACATCTTTAATTTCTTTATTTCTGTCTTCACCCATTTTTCATTCAATTTAGAGTTGTTCAGTTTCCATAAGTTTGTAATCTTTCTGTTATTTTTATTGTTTTTGGTATCAAACTCTAACCTGTGGTGGTCTGATAAAGAGTTATTTAAATTTTCTTGTATGTGTTAAGTCTTTCTTTGTATCTGACTGTGATGTCAATTTTGGAGAAAGTATGAGGTGCAGTAAAAATGGTATATTCTTTTGTGTTTTGATGAAATGTATTCTAAATACCTATTAGATAGGTTTCATTAATTGTAGTGCTTTTAATATGCTTGGTCCGGGGAACAGAACTATTAGGAAGTGTGACCCTGTTGGAGTAGGAGTGGCCTTGTTGTAAGAAGTGTATGGTTGTATGGCTGTGGGAGTGGGCTTTGAGAAAGCTTCCTCCTAGGTACCTGAAGATGCCAGTCTTCCCCTGGCCCCCTTAAGATCAAGATGTAGAACTCTCAGCTTCTTCTCTAGCACCAAGTCTACCTAGATGATGTCATGCTTTCCACCATGATGATAATAAACTTAACCACTTAAACTGTGAGCCAGACCAAATTGAAGGATTGCCTTTGTAAAGATTGCCTTGGTCATGGTGTCTCTTCACAGCAATAAAACCCAAACTAATACATTAATAATATCTAGAAGCTCCAGTGATTTTCTGATTAGTTTTTTTTTAAATCTGTACATAGTAACAGTGGAGTATTGAAGATTTCTGCTCTCAGTGTGTGAGGGCCCTTTTCTGAATTAAGCTATACGAGTGCTTTTTTTTTATAAATTTGAGTGTCCTTGTGTTTGGGGCATAGATGTTAAAAATTAAAATGTCATCTTGGTGATTCTTTTCTTTATGAATATGTAGTGTCCTCCCTATCTCTTTTGCTAAGTTTAGTTTGATGTCTATTTTGTTACATATTAAAATTTCTACATCAATTGTATTATTACATCCAGTTGCTTAGAATATCTTTTTCTAATCTTTTACACTGAGGTAATGTCTATTATTGGTTTTAAGGTGTATTTCGTGTGTGCA
>JANHMN010000836.1:0-14898 GCA_030674055.1 Rhabdomys pumilio
GCTTGCTTTTAGGGTATCTGTTGTTAATCTCTCCCAAGAAGTTACTGCACGCTCTTTGCCAATGTTCATCTTGTGCCCATAATGAACCAATTTCTGCATTAGTAGAAGGTACAACAATTTCAGCCGGGTCCATTCCAACTAATTGTCGAAGTCTCATTTTTCCATTTAGTATCATTTCAGAGACCTTCTCAATGTAGGTTTTTAACTTCTTACTCTGTTTATGCACTAAAAATATCCATTCTAAGATATACTCTTCTCTCTGCATAATAATTCCTGTAGGAGGATGAGTAGAAGGTAAGATAACTAAGATGCAGGCCATCTTTGGATCAATACGATCTAGATGTGTATCCTGCAATTTTCTTTCTTTCTACCAAGGCTAACTCCTTCTCAGCCTCAGGTGTCAGTTTCCTTGGGCTATTTAAATCTTTATCGCCATGTGAGGTTTGAAATAAATTACTCAGCTCTTGAGTGGCCAAGCCAATTGCTGGCCTCAGCCAGTTGATATCTCCAAGTAGCTTCTGAAAATCTTTAATGGCCCTTAACTGGTTTCTTCTCATTTGTACCTTTTGTGGCTTAAACCTTTGTAGACTTAATTTATAACCTAGATAATTAATAGAATCCCCTCTTTGTATTTTTGGGGGGCTATTTGCAATCCTCACCAAGGCAAGGTTTTCTTTACTTCATCAAACATTCTTTCCACGATATTAATATTTGGGTCAGCCAACAATATATCATCTATATAATGATAAATAATGGATTTGGGAAACTGCGAATCATCTTCAACGGCTGTTGTACAAAGTATTGACACAAGGTAGGGATATTTACCATTCCGTATGGTAAGACTTTCCAATGATATCTTTTTACTGGGCGGCCTCTATTGAAGTTAGTTACTGAGAAAGCAAACCTTTCCCTATCGCATTCATGTAGAGGAATCATGAGGAAACAATCTTTCAGATCAATCACTATGATGAGACATTCCTTAGGCAACAAGGAAGGCAATGGGATACCAGGCTGCAAGGAACCCATAGGCTGAATAATCTTATTAATTGCTCTGAGACCTGTCAACATCCTCCATTTCCCAGATTTCTTTTTAATGACAAATACTGGATATTTCCAAGAACTGGTAGACTCTTCTATATGCTGAGCCTCCAGCTGCTCCTGGACTAGCTGTTCTAATACCTGTAATTTTTCTTTTGTCATAGACCATTGCTAAATCCAAATGGGTTGATCAGTCAACCACCTTAATGGTAAGGCTCTGGTGTCTTGGCAGCAATGGCTCCTTTAGGCAAAGCTAAATTGTTGGCCTCTGCCATATATTGTTTATGGACAGCTTGGACAGTCTGTGACTGCCTTTGATAATGTTTTCTAACTACTTTTAAATTTTTATTAGGAGCCTGATGGGTTGCATGACTAGACACTGACACTGAGGGGATATTAATTTCGGTTTTCCATTGTTGTAATAGATCTCTTCTCCATAAGTTAATAGATATATTAGCCACATATGGCCTCAGTTTTCCTACCTGGCCTTCTGGTCCTATACATTTAAGCCATCTGGTGCTTTGTTTTATTTTGGATAAAGTCCCAAGACCTTGAAACTGGATGTCTACTTCTTGAAGTGGCCAACTTTCAGGCCAGGAATTTGAAGAGATAATGGTGACATTTGCTCCAGTGTCAACCATCCCTTCAATCTCAGTATTATTCACTAGTATTCTTTGTTTTGGTCTTTGATCCTCTATAGAAGTTTGCCAAAATATTTGCTTTTGGCTCCCTGCAAGGCCTTCTGAATTGTCTATAAAACTTTCCTCAGCCTTATCTGGTCTCAGAACATCTGTTTTTGAAGCAGTGACATTTAACTGTCCTGAGGAAGAGAACTCTCCCTGCCTGGCATTGGGGCCTGCAAGTGGCCACCCCTGGAATATTTTTGGCAGGGTATTGCCCCACTTGTCTGTTGTTGCTCTACATTCCCTAGTCATATATCGGCCTTTGCCACATCTTTGACATATTCCAGAAAGCATAGGCCCCCATTTTTATTACTTTGGTTTTTCCTGCAGTCATTTCTGAGATGACCCCATTTACCACAATTAAAACATTTGAAATCTTGGGTCATCTCTAGGTGTCTAGTGGCAGCTTTTCCTATTACCATCATATCAGCTGAGCAAGATCCAACATCAGCTGTGTATCTAATCCACGCATCTATTGATGCTGACCTGGCACTCAGTGATCCGATTACTTTCTTGCATTCAGCAGTTGCATTTTCAAAGACTAAAGACTCAATTATTGCCATTCTTGCTACTGAATCTGATACACTCTTTTCAACAACTGAGGTTAGTCTTTGTAAAACATCAGGGAAGGTCCCAAATAAGTCTGGTCAAGGAAAACACAACTCAATATTTATGATTATAAACTTCAAGCCTAGATTGGGCAGATTAACCATTGCACTACTCTGTTCCCCAGCTATGAGATCCCTTACAACTTGTGGATTTTCTAGGCCACGTTGTTCTCCTCCATTGTCCTTCTACCTGCGGCTACTCCATCTCCTCTGTCACCTTTCCTGTCCACTTTCTCTTCTGGCTCCCCCTCTTCCGACTTCTCCTCTTCCAACTCCTCCTCTAAGCCTTTTTCTCCACCTCCCCTTCTACTGCCCAATAACTGGCTCTAACCTTTATTTTACAAATTCAATTGGACAGAAAGTTCACAAGATTCACTCCTTCTCTGCAGCCCCTCTCAGGAGTGGAACTACCATCGAAACAAGAGGCTGGGGCTATCCACAACAAACAACAATAACAACAGCAACAACAACAAAAACACAAACAAACCAAAACCCCAAGCTAAAGAAAACCAAAACAAAAAAAATGTGCCAATTTTGTTCATTGCTCTCAAAGAATCAACTCTTAGTTTCTTTGATTCTTTGTATTCTTGCTGTTCTTTCTAGGTCATCATTTCAGCCCTGAGATTATTTCTTGCAGTAGAGTATTCTTTCTGGGTGTTATTTCTTCTTTCTGTTCTAGAACTTTGAGAATTGCTGCTAAGTTACTTGTATGAGCTCTCTCCAGTTTTTTATTAGGCACTTAGTGCTATGACCTTACTTCTTAGAACTGCGTCCATTGTATCCCATAAATTTGGTTATGCTGAGTATTCATTTTTATTAAACTCTGAAACATTTTAAATTTCTTGATTTATATATTAACTCAGTTTTCATCTAGCTATTCAGTTTCCATCACCATAAACACCACCACCACCACCACCACCACCACCACCACCACCACCACCATCACCACCACCACCACAACCACCATTATTATTACTATTATTATTTTGAGACTAAAAAATAATATTCTCTTATATTGTTCTGTCTATACTGGAACTCACTCTGTATACTAGGCTGCCCTTGAACTCACAGAGATCATCATGCCTCTACCTCCCAAATTCTGGATTTAAAAATGTGTACCACCATGACTTGGCCCTATTTTCCACAACTTTGCATAGTTTCTCTTGTTTGTTTTTATCAAATAGTATGGTAGTCAGATAGGATGTAGGGTATTATTTTAATTTTCTTATATCTGTTGTTGAGACTTGCTTTGTGTCCACATATCCAGTCGGTTTTGGAGAATGTTCCATGAGCTGCTGAGAAGTGTATTCTTTTGTGTGTGGGTAAAATGTCCTCTAGGTTTCTGCTATGTCCATTTGATTTGTGACATTACTTAACTTATTTGTCTGGGTGATCTGTATATTGCTGAGAGTGGGGTATTGGAAGTCATCCACTGTCACTGTGTGACAATTATTGTGTAATTTAAGCTGTCAGTTTAATTTTTTATCAACTTAGGTATCTTTGTGTTTGATGCATGAATGTTTAGAATTGTCCTCTTGGTGGACTTTTCCTTTGATTAGCATGTAGTGTCCTCTCCTATCACTTCTGATTAGTTTTGGTTTGAAGTATATTTTGTTAGATATTAACATGGCTATACCTGCTTGCTTTTAAGGTTCAATTGCTTGGAATATCCTTTTCCATCTTTTTACTCTGAGGTTATGTCTCTCCTTGACAGTAAGGTTAATGTCTTAAAAGTAGCTGAAGGATGAATTCTGTTTCCTAATTTATTTTGTTAATCTGAGTCTTTTTATTAGGTAATTGAGGGGGGTTTTTTTGAGTGCCATAATTTCTATTTTTTATTGGGTATTTTTTTATTTACATTTCAGATATTATATGCTAACCCCAGTCTCTCCTACACACCACCCAGGTACACCTTATCTCATCTGCTGTCCTACTGCTTTTATGAAGATGTGCCCCCTTCACCCACCCCACTCCCTTCTCCTCACCCTTGAATTCCCCCACACTAGGCATCCAGCCTTCATGGTACCAAGGATCTCCTCTCCCACCTATGTCTGACAAGGCCATCCTACCCTACATATACAACTGGAGCCATGGGTTCCTGCCTATGTGCTCCTAACCTGGTGGTTTAGAAACTGGAAGCTTGGAACCTCAGGGTTGTTTTGATGTGAATTTCCCTGATGACTAAGGATGCTCAACATTTCTTGAGTTGCTTTTCTGCCATTTGAGTTTCCTCAGTTGAGAATTCTTTATTTAGCTCTGTACCAAATTTCCTTTTTTTGTTTTGTTTATTTATTTTTATTGGATATTATATTCACTTTTCAGATTTTATTCCCTAACCCCCATCCCCACCACCCAGGAACCTCCTATCACATCCCCCTTCCTCATGCTTTTAGGAGGATGTGCCCCCACCTACCCCCTTACTCGCACCTCCTCACCCTCACATTTCCCCCTCCACTCAGTGTTCACCCTTCACGGGACCAAGGATCTCCTCTCCCACCTATGACCGTCTACGCCATCCTCCCCTACATGTACAGATGGAGTCATGGGTCCCTCCGTATGTGCTCTCAGGCTAGGGGTTTAAACCTTGGGGAACTCTGGTTGGTTGATATTGTTGCTCTCCTTATGGGGTCACAAACCCTTTCTGTTCCTTCAGTCTTCTCTCTAACTTCTCCTTTAGGAAACCCTTGATCCAATCAGTGGTTAGCTGTGAACATTGTCGTCTGAATGTGTTAGTCTCTGGCAGACCTCTAAGAAGACAGCTATATCAGGCTCTTGTCAGAATGCACTTCCTGCAATCCACATCAGTGACTAGCTTAGGTGACTGTAAATGGAATGGATACCCAAGTGCAATGGTCTCCAGAAGGCCACTCCTTCAGATTCTGTCCCACGTTTTGTTTCCATATTTGCTCTCTTGAGTATTTTTGTTACTCCTTCTAAGTAGGACTGAGGCATCTCCACTTGGTCTTCCTTCTTCATGAACTTCATGTGGTCTGTGAGTTTAGTGTTTAATATTCCAAGCTTTTGGGCTAACATCTGCTTATCAGTTAGTAAATACTATGTGTGTTCTTTTGTGATTGGGTTTACTCACTCAGGATGATAATTTCTAGTTACATCTATTTACCTAAGAATTTCTTTTTTTAATCCACTTTATTTATTTATTTATTTATTTTATAAAATATATTTCAGATTTTATCCTCTCACCCCATTTCCCCAACCACCCAGGAACCCACTATCCTGTTCTCCCTCCTGCCTCCACAAGGGTGTGCCCCAACCTACCCCTCACTGCCCCCTGCCCACCCTCTAATTCCTCCAAGCTCGGTGTTCAGCATTTATGGGACCAGGGATCTCCTCTCCCACCCATGTCTGACAAGGCCATCCTCCCCTAAGTATAGTGCTGAAGTCATGGGTGCCTCCCTTTTGCTCCCAGGCTGGTGGTTTAGACCCTGGTGAACTCTGGTTGGCTGGCACTGTTGCTCTCCTCTTGGGGCCACCAACCCTTTCAGCTCCATCAGTCCTCTAACTTCTTCATTGTGAACCCTTGATCAGATCCATGGGTAGCTGCTAGCATCTGCATCTGGATATATCAGATTCTGGCAGACCTTCACAGAGACAGCTGTGTCAGGCTCCTTTCAGCATGTACTTCCTGATATCCATATCGGCGTCTATCTTTGGTGACTGCATTTGGGATGGATATCAACGTAGAGTGGTCTCCCGATGGCCCCTCCTTGACTTTCTGTCCCACACTTTGTCACCTTATTTGCTCTCTTGAGCATTCTGTCACTCCTTCCAAGAAGGACCAAGGCATCTACACTTGGTCTTCCTTCTTCATGAGCTTCATGTGGTCAGTTAGTTGAATCTTGGCTATTTCAAGCTTTTGGGCTAACATCCGCTTATCAGTGAGTAAATACCATGTGTGTTCTATTGTGATTTGCTTAACTCACTCAGGATGATAATTTCAAGTTCCATCCACTTACCTACGAATTTCTTAAATTCATTATTTTCAATAGCTGAGTAATACTCGATTGTGTAAATGTACCACAATTTTGTATCCATTCCTCTGTTGAAGGACATCTGGGTTCTTTCCAGCTTCTGGCTATTATAAATAAGGATACTGTGAACATAGTGGAGTATATGTCCTTGTTATATGTTGAAGCATCTTCTGGGTATATGCCCCGGAGTGGTATAGCGGGATCCTCAGGTAATACTATGTCCAGTTTTCTGAGGAAATGCCGGACTGATTTCCAAAGTGGTTGTACCAGCTTGCAATCCCACCAATAATGGAGTAGTGTTCCTCTTTCTCTGCAGCCTCAACAACATCTACTATCACATAACTTTTTGATCTTAGCCATTCTGACTGGTGTGAGGTGGTATCTTAGGGTTGTTTTGATTTGCATTTCCCTGATGACTAAGGATGTTGAGCATTTCTTAAGGTGCTTCTCAGGCATTTGAGTTTCCTCAGTTGAGAATTCGTTGGTTAGCTCTGTACTCCAATTTTTCATAGGCTTATTTGGTTGTTTGGAGTATAACTTCTTTTTTTCATATTCAGAGCTGATTTATTGGAATCTATGACAAATTATTCGTTGAATGGTTGTGGAAGAAGATCAAATCAGGTTGCAGGACCTCCCCAAGAAAGAGACACAGCTTAAAAGTCACAACACTCTGATACAAATAGACTCCTGGGTAAAGTCAGACTTATATTTTATAAAAATGTGTCCATACACTACAGAAGAGTATGTAAGAGGACAGCAAAAATGTGGATGCCATTCAGAGGCAGAATGATACAGAGTCCTCCTATTCAAGTCCATTATGCTCTTTATACTGTCCTCTCTATCTCCTTCACTTCCTCTAGGGTCCCTCATTCTAGGAAAGTGCTGGGAGAAAAGCCTTACAACTTTCATATATTGCTGCTCTCCAATTTTGTGTTTTTCCTGTAGACATAAGGCTGAAAATAAGCTTATGGTTCTCCATGTCACAGTTATTTTAAATCTGAAGAATTTCATTGAAATTAAAATGAAATGAAACAATTATTCTTCCAAAGTCCATCCAGAAATTGTTGAATACACGGTCAATGCCTCTAATCATTCGAGTCCTGCCTTCCATTTATCACAGCCCAGAAATGACCTCACTGTATATATTCCTAACAAGAACATTGCCTAAACACCAAATTATAGATAATGATTCTGACAATCTAGAAATATCAATTACAAAGCAGACCTGTTTTTGCTGCCTTATATCGTGGAGAGTGTCCATAAGCTCAGAACAAAGTTGTATACATCTGTCTGGAATAAGACCCATGTTATTATACATCTCATCAGGGGCAGGGCACTTCACCAGGGTCAGCTTTGTGAGGTTGGATGTATGCTGCAGCAGCTTCTTCAGGCTACCCATGGACAAGACATTCTTTACAAAATTGACTTCAGTGAGCTGGGAACACTGGCTCAGTGCAGGCAGGAGGGCATTGATTTGTGAATCCGTGATCATACAGCCCTTCAATTTTAATGTCTGCAAAGTGACTGTCAGTCTTTCTAGCAGGCTTCCTAGAAATGCATCATTTAAATGTAAGAAGGTGACAAGGTCCAAGTGTTTGAGCTTCTGGATGCTTCGACACTGGCATAGATAGTTCATATCTGATTGTAACAGCAAGCAGTGAGTGATAGCAAGAGTCTCTAATGGACTCTCCAAGCATCTGAGCACTTGGTCCAGGCGACCATCCAGGAAGTAGACATTATTTAAAAAAGAGATGTTGGAGCTTATTCAGTTTGGAGAACTGGGAAAAGATTTCTGTAAAACAGGCTTCCATTTCTTGGTCCTGAGGCAAATCCAAAGGTTCATAGATTTTCTGGAAAATGAGTTTCTGGACGTTTTTCATCTGGCCCAGGCCAGGAGCTAGCAGTGCTAGGGTGTGAATGTCCCACCATGTATTTATTTCCAATTCCTGGATTGAGCCTGTATCAAAAACTTCCAAAACATCCAGTGGGTCATAGATAGAAAATCCCTGAAACTCTAACTTCTTACAGATCACCTGTATCACATCTTTCCTCTACTTGGCCCACTGATAAAAATACTTTAGATAATTAGAATGGCGGTACATGTGGAAATGATTCATCAATACAGTCATGGGCTGTTTCTTGCCTAGAATGGAGTGATTTCCCAAAGCTTGGTTGGTGCCAAGGACATCTGGAGAGGAGTCCATATGCTGTCTTCCAACCCAACCCTTCCAGAAGTCAAGGTGGGCATCTCGTTAATCAAGCACTTGTAATTTGCACCTCCTGGGTCGATCCTTTTGTGCCATCAGCAAATCAATGCCATCTAGCACAGCTTTGAAAGACTCCAGGTGGAAAGTCTTCATCAGGGCTTTTAAAGGAAGGCAGGGGAAGGGCCATGTTACCACCATCTGCCTCAGGATGTTAGCTTGTTTGATGGAAAATGCATCCTTGAAGAGTGGTGGGAAGAAATGCAAGGGCAGGTCCTTCAGGGCAGAGATGACCAAGGCTTCATCTTTAAGCAGGCTTCTTCTTGCCAGCTGCTGGAGTGTTGGGAGGTCCCTGAAACTCATCGTGAATTTTAGATATGCAGATGCTTGACATGAGACTTGGCTTTCGACAGCTTACAACAGCTGAGCACACTCTGATAAATATCTTGTTTATCCCACATATCTTGTTTTGCTGTTTAGTGTCCCCAGCTGCAAGAGGCACGTGGTATCCACACCTGCAAGGCACACGGTGGTGCACGTGCTATCCATGATATCCGTGATATCCACGCCTGTAAGGCTTACGTCATATCCACACTTGCTTAGAACACCACTTTCAGAAGCTCCAATCTCAGCAGTCAGGCAACCAATCCAGACTCCAAGGCTCACCTGGAGTATAATTTCTTGTGTTATTTGTATATCTTGGATATTAGCCCTCTATTGGATATAGGATTGGTAAAGATGTTTTCCCAATCTGTTGGTTACCATTTTGTCTTATTGACACTGTCCTTTGCCTTACAGAAGCTTTGCAATTTTATGAGGTCCCATTTGTCAATTCTTGATCTTAGAGCATAAGCCACTGGTGTTCTGTTCAGGAACTTTTCCCCTGTGCCTAAGTATTGGAGGGTCTTCCCCACCTTCTTTTCTATTAGTTTCAGTGTATCTGGTTTTATGTGAAGGTCCTTTATCCACTTGGATTTGAGCTTTGTACAAGGGAATAAGAATAGATTGATTTGCATTCTTCTACATGCTGACCTCCAGTTGAGCCAGCACCATTTGTTGAAAATGCTGTCCTTCCACTGGATGGCTTTAGCTCCTTTGTAAAAGATCAAGTTACCATAGGTATGTGGGTTCATTTCTGGATCTTCAGTTCTATTCCATTGATCTTTCTGCCCTTCTCTGTACCAATACCATGCAGTTTTTATCACTGTTGCTCTGTAGTACAGTTTGAGGTCAGGGATGGTGATTCCCCCAGAAGTTCTCTTATTGTTTGTAGAAAGCCGCAGAGAGCGGTGACAGCATTCACCATTACAAAATGGCGCTGGCACCCAACACTCGTGGGTAAACAAGTAAATTGTGCATGTGCAAGTGGTGAAAGCATGCCAAGTCACTGCCCAGGGCGTCATACGGGGTTTTGAGCAAGCAGCCAATCAGATATGTCCACGCCACCCTAGGGTGTATATAAAGCAGCGCCATCTTGGGTCTTGCTCTCTTCCTCATTTCATCGCAATAAATGCTTGCTGCAGAAGGATCCTGGTGCCCACGTGCGTTCTTGCTGGCGAGACGATTGCGCGGGCCACAGCTGGTGCCGAAACCCGGGAACCCACCATCGCTGGCGCCGAGGAGAGCCTCTGCTCGAGGAGAGGATTCAGAACTGCAGCACAAAGATAAGCTCTGAGAGGCATGTTTGGTCTTGATTTATCCCATTTCTCTCCCCAATCGGCAGGAGCTCCAGAAGCTTTCGCTATTGTGCTAGCGGTGGTTGTTCTCTTCCTTTTGATTTTACAGGATGAGAAAAGCCGCTCAACTATCATGGCAGGTCAGGGAGCGTTAGAAGAGCTACAAGACTGCATGTCAGAAACAGGGCGAGATAAGAGGCTAGCCACTCATAAAGAGAATAGGAAAGGCGCGCACAAGAAAACAGACCCTTCCAAAGACCCTCAGTCCATGGAAGCAAGAGATAAGGGAAAGAACACCCTGGGAGAGAATTGTAAGAAGTAAGGGAGGGCCCTGAGAAAGAAACCTCTTTATCTGGTAAAGGAACTGGAGGCCTCAGGGCTTGGTAGCTCTTAGTCGGAGGAACTGGGCCCCTCTGAGGAGGAAAACTTAGATGGGGAAGCAGGCCGCTGTGAGGAGGAGGGGTGCCATCCAGATGGGCGGCCGCCAATACAAGATGGAGGGCAGGAGAAGGCGGGAGATAGGAACCACACGGCCTCTCGGCCTGTTGCGCCCTCCCAACTTGTCTCCAGCACTCCTCCACCTTATGCGGACAAGCGCTGCTCAGACTCCTTCCTTTCAAAGGAAGACAAAAGAAGGATGTTACAAGCCTTCCCGGTGTTTGAGGCTGCGGAGGGAGGTTGCGTCCATGCGCTGATAGAATATACCCCTATTAAGGAGCTTCTGAATCAGTTAACAAATATGGAGTTGATGCTAATTTTACAGTCATGCAGCTTGAGAGACTCACCGCTATGGCGATGACTCCGATTGATTGGCAAAATACAGTAAAAGCTGCTCTCCCTAATATGGAACAGTACATGGAATGGAAAGCCTTGTGGCACGATGCTTCTCAAGTACAGGCAAAGGCCAACGCTAATGCGGAAGGCAATCAAAGACAGTGGACGTTTGAATTGTTAACAGGGCAGGGACAGTTTGTTAACGACCAAATAAACTATGATTGGGGAGCATATGGTCAAATCTCCGCTGCCGCTATTAAAGCGTGGAAAGCCCTTTCAAAGAAAGGTGAGGTTGGGGGACATCTAACCAAAATCTTGCAAGGCCCCCAAGAGCCATTCTCAGACTTTGTTGCTAGGATGACAGAAGCGGCAGGCAGGATTTTTGGAGACCAGGAACGGGTTAAGCCATTGATAGAACAATTAGTATATGAAAATGCCTCACCAGAATGCAAGACAGTTATTACCCCTAGAAGAAGCATTTTTATTACACACATCAGGGCTCACTCAGGTCTACCGGGACCAATGTCCATGGAAATGACCTGGCAGACCGAGCCACAAAGTTAATAGCTGTCGCCCTATCTCCAAAGTTGACTTTGGCCAAAGATTTCCATAAAAGATTTCATGTAACCGCTGAGACTTTACATAGGAGATTTAACATAACCAGAAAGAGGCTAGGGATATAGTGACTCAATGTCAAAATTGTTGTCAGTTCTTACCAGTGCCTCGTGTAGAAATTAATCCACAAGGAATTCGGCCACTACAGATTTGGCAAATGGATGTTACTCACATCCCATCCTTTGGCAAATTGCAATATTTACATGTTTCCATTGATACTTGTTCTGGAATTATATTTGCTTCCCCATTGGCCGGAGAAAAGGCAGCCCATGTTATTCAACATTGCCTCGAGGCATGGAGTGCCTGGGGAAAGCCTAAAATTCTTAAAACTGACAATGGACCAGCTTACATTTCTCAGAAGTTTGGACAATTCTGCCGCCAAATGGAGGTGACCCATCTAACAGGTCTACCATACAATCCTCAAGGACAAGGCATTATAGAACAGACTCATCACACTCTTAAGTCCTATTTAATAAAGCAAAAGGGGGGAGTCAAGGAAGCTCTACCCTCAGTGCCACGAGTCACCGTTTCTATAGCACTTTTCACCCTTAATTTTTTAAATCTGGACAGTCAAGGCCACACGGCAGCTGACCGTCATTGTTTAGAGCCTGACAGGCCAAAAGAGATGGTCAAATGGAAGGATGTTTTGACCGGACAATGGAAAGGCCCGGATCCTATTTTAATAAGATCCAGGGGAGCTTGTTTGTGTTTTTCCACAGGAAGAAGACAATCCGTTCTGGCTTCCAGAAAGACTAACAAGAAGAATCTCGGAGTTGGAAGATGACCCCCCGACAGATTCCCCGGCTGATGGTTCCAGTCTTTACCCTCCTTCTCGGGATTTGGGTTCCTAGTATATGGGGGGAACAATGATGGACTATACTATCTGCCTATCCAAAGCCTATGCCAATAAGACACAATTCAGTTGTTTTCCCTAAGTTTTTTACCCACTCAGCTAATCAATTGTCTCAGTATCTTGCAGGAAATTGGTCGGAGGGGTTTGATGAAATTCTGGAAAAACTATGAACGGCAGTGGTGGCAATCAATTCAACACGAGTGAACCTATCACTGACTGAAGGACTCTCCTCTTGGATTTCTTCAGCCTTTTCCTTCTTTAAAGAATGGATGGGAGTAGGCCTGTTTGGTACAGCCCTATGCTGTGGATTAGTGTTCATGTTATGGTTGGTCTGCAAACTCAAAACTCAACAGAAGTGTGACAAGGCGGTGATTGACCAAGCATTTGCTGCTTTAGAGCAAGGTTCCTCCCCTAGAGTCTGGCTGTCTATGCTATGAAAGTAGCTAGCGCTTGAGCCCTCAGCCGATGCACCCCACGGGTTCTATCCCATTGCACTGAGTCAGTGAGGCAAAAACCCCGCTCTCTGCACATCTCTGGGTGGAGTGTATACTGTGATATACAGGGGATGTTCCTCAGGGATAGATTCCTCGAAGGCATGTCTGGTTGCATAGAGGTCGAGTTGCCAAAATCCTCTCCCTGTCAAAGGCAACGGGATGGGTAGATTAAAGTACACTCGTAGACTCAACAACCAGGGTGGAAATTCTTTACAATATCCCAACATTCTGCACAAGGGACTAGACCTCTACCTTCCTCTACAAGAGAGATGATTTAGAGCCTTGCCAAACGACCTTACCGTCTCGTTTAATAAAGCTAAAAGGGGGAGATGTAGAAAGCCACAGCAAGCAGTGACAGCATTCGCCATTTCAAGATGGCGCTGGCACCCAACACTCGTGGGTAAACAAGTAAATTGCGCGTGTGCAAGTGGTGAAAGCGCGCCAAGTCACCGCCCAGCCCAGGGCATCATACGGGGTTTTGAGCAAGCAGCCAATCAGATAAGGCCACGCCACCCTAGGGTGTATATAAAGCAGCGCCATCTTGGGTCTTGCTCTCTTCCTCATTTCATCGCAATAAACGCTTGCTGCAGAACGATCCTGGTGCCCGCGTGCGTTCTTGCGCGGACCACAGTTGTTGAGAATAGTTCTTGCTATCCTGGATTTTTTGTTATTCCAAATGAATTTGCAAATTGCTCTTTCTATCTCTATGAAGAATTGATTTGGAATTTTGATGAGGATTGCATTGAACCTGTAGATTTCTTTTGGCAAGGTGGCCATTTTTACTAAATTAATCCTACCAATCCAGGAGCATGGGAAATCTTTCCATCTTCTGAGATCTTTGATTTCTTTCTTCAGAAACTTGAAGTTCTTGTCACACAAATCTTTCACTTGCTTGGTTCGATTCACTCCAAGATATTTTATGTTATTTGTGACTATTGTGAAGGGTGTCATTTCCCTAATTTCTTTTTCAGCCTGTTTATCTTTTGAGTAGAGGAAGGCTACTGATTTGTTTGAGTTGATTTTATATCCAGCCCACTTTGCTAAAGTTGTTTATCAGGTTTAGAAGTTCTCTGGTGGAAGTTTTAGGGTCACTTAAGTATACTATCATATCATCTGCAAATAGTGAAATGTTCACTTCTTCTTTTCCTATTTATATCCCTTTGACTTTCTTTGTTGTCTAATTGCTCTGGCTAGGATTTCCAGTACTATATTGAATAGGTAGGGTTTAGAGTGGACAGCCTTGATCTTAGTGGGATTGCTTCAAGTTTCTCTCCATTTAGTTTGATGTTGGCTACTGGCTTGCTGTATATTGCTTTTACTATGTTAGGTATGGGCCTTGAATTCCTGATCTTTCCAAGACTTTTAACATGAAAGGATGCTGAATTTTGTCAAATACTTTCTCGGTATCTAGTGAGATGATCATGTGGTTTTTTTCTTTGAGTTTATTTATGTAGTAGATTACACTGATGAATTCCCGAATATTGAACCATCCCTGCATTCCTGGGATAAATCCTTCTTGATCATGATGGATGATTGTTTTGATATGTTCTTGGATTCAGTTTGCGAGAATTTTATTGGGTATTTTTGCATCAATATTCATAAGTGAGATTGATCTGTAGTTCTCTTTCTTTGTTGGGTCTTTGTGAGGCTTTGATATGAGCGTAATTGTAGCTTCATAGAACGAATTGGATAGTGTTCCTTCTGTTTCTATTCTGTAGGTGACACAATGGCAACCACCTGGGGGTTTTATTCTGGGTTCCAGTTCCCACTTCAGTGGCCTCAGACAACTGCTGTGCACTCTGGATCTAGCTCTGCTGATTGTGTGCACAGCTGTGGAGGTGAACCTGTGAGGCTTCCTGGATTCAAGCCAACAGGCAAGGGTACAGGTAAAAATTCAGAAACTCCAGCTTGTGAATACTGCTCAGACCCAGGCTTTCTTCCCCTTAGCCTTAGACTGTAGCCAG
>JANHMN010000837.1:0-14850 GCA_030674055.1 Rhabdomys pumilio
TGATGCTAAAGATTGAAAAAACTAAAATATTGTTAAGATTAAATTTCATTCCCAAATTAATGAGATAAAACTCAGTTTGGTAGATTTTGCAAGGTCAACAGCTTTTAAGCTCTAATTTTCATTTTTTTAAAGTGAAACAATTTGTGAATAGTAGATGAAGTATACATGAGATATTTTAATACTTTAAAGCTATGTTAGAACACACACACCCTACACATGTACATGAATCCTATGAAGTGGAAAATACCAGAGCTTATTATTCTCAAGGTCATCTAATCGGGAGAAAGAAGGCTATGAAAAAGTAGTTATGGACACATCTATCATTAGTCTTTTTTAACGTTAGTTAGCGGCAGGATATAATTATTAATATCAGAGGGAATATAACAGAATAGTAACTAATAGTCTGCAAACAGTCAAGTTACTTTCTACATTATATTCTTTAATATTATTTCACAGTATGGTTTCTCATGTGCTAGCCATTAACATATTAATAACCACAAATACACAATTTACATAATGACATTTCTGAGAAAACATGTATTTAATAATGACTGTGCTTACATTTTGAGAACATTCTCAGTATAAACATTTGCAACATCTGAGTTGAAACATGGGAGCATGTAAAAACTCAGAAAAGTAAGTATTAATCAGTGAGAAGAATGACAAAATCGAGACACTGTAAAGTGGTGCAGCAGTGGGGGACACAGATTGTGAGGCACCCTAACTGCCCAACTTAGACTGACACCTGAGCAAAGGACAGGAGTCACACAGGCCCACAGACTACTATTCCAGCACTGACACTGAATGGGGTCCTGAAATCAGGGGATGGGATTAAACCTAAAATACTGCTTTGTTTTCACCAAACAAATACCTATGATAAACTTCCACTTTTTGCTTAATGGAAGCAGGTTATGACTTGTATTTGTGTCAGGAGCCATAATGGGGCAAGCTAATAATGAGCAGATGATCATCCTGAAATGCTTGCCTCGGATTATTATATAATCTGCGACGAGTGTGCCCCATTAGCAAGGCTGTGGTGGATGTGATTTTAGGAAAGATTCTTGCTATTAATATGCTTTTCCCATTATTATTATTATTAGACATTTGCTACTATCACTAAGCAATAGCACACCCCTTTGTAGCAGATCTCTGCAGACCCACGAAGATGTACTGTCTTGTAGTGATACTATATAGACAAATAGATGACTTAAGTCTTAATGATGATCCTATAAGGATTCCTAAAATTATATCAATGATTACTAAGCTCTTTTATAACAGGACTGCTATTAAGTCCCTCAGGCATAGTCGAAACTGCAAAGAGAACTCTGCCAGTCTCCTGAGTGTTATCAGTTAATTGCCCCTAGACCTTCTCCTGCTTACAGCACATTCCAAGAGGTCATAAAACAATTAGCTAGGTTACTAGAGGGAATCCATGATTTATTAAAGGTACCAGGACAGAAGAGAAAATATTGCCTGGGTTTATCTATACAAAACTTCACTAATTTCTTAAGTTGTAGTTTCAAACTTTCTGCGAACCTGTGGAGCTAGACAGGTGATGAATGTCTAGCTAGATAATTACTCCTAATGGATATTCATGTAAACATTCTGTGTTGTAAACTTCTATTGCAATTTATGATCCGATTTTTGGTGTGAACTTGTGATGAACTTTGTAACATGTGATCATGTACTCTGAATGGTGTATAAATACTGAAGACAAAGACAAAGAAGAGAGTTAGAATAAAGTTAGAATAGAATAGTCAGTTAGTTAGAATAGCAAGTTAGGAATCAGTTAAGACCCTGTCACCCTTTCCTTTCCCCCTGCCTAGAATTTTTCTCCCTTAGAATTTTTACTTTGTTAGAATCTTTTCTTTTTTTTTGATACATGAGACAAATAGACAGTCAGGAAAAAGATAAATTCATCTATATGCTTCAAGTTTCCTTTGTTCTGTGTTTCGGAAAGGCAAGATAGGATTCTAAAGTCACTTATGAGAAAACACTACGAAGTGTGAATAACTGTGCTGGTTGTAATGAGTTGGTCTAAGATCTGTTTCAGGCTTTCAAAAACTGGTTTATTTCTAGTTTGTCCTACTCCTAGGGTACAGCACCTTGGATATTTTCTAATAAAATCCTTGGGTGGTTAAAAGGTCTCCTTCTTCCATATCTTTTGATCTTAAAGCTTTATACCCCAGAATGTCAATTTCTGCTTAACACAATGGTCTTTTTAGCAGCTACTTTCAGTTTGAATCTCAACAGACCTTAGAAGATAGCAAGTCTTAAAAGCAAAGGGCTCACAGAATGACTTGGGTCCTAAGCTCAGGGATACCTATCAATCACTTAAGAGTCTTTTGTTCAGTCTTATGCTGTGAACTGGCCAGTCCTAAAACAAAGTGAGTGTGGTAGATTAAAGTTGGCTTCCCATAGAATGTTGCTTTCTTGGATGTTACGTTTTCAAATCTTTGGCTACCATGCTTGTTTGCCAATGCCTTCAAACTATTAGTTGTATTTTATTTAGTCACTACAGCTGAAGGACAATTGTAATTGTTCTTCCTTGTTGGCTTGTTCTGATTAGATTAAGATGCTGTGTCATGGAGAAATAGGAATTCTATGAGCAAAGAAACTCAGGACAAATACTAGAATAAAAGTAACAACTAAGTAAGTGACACTTTGGAACCTAGAATTTTCAATTCATTTTTAATAACCTAAAAATATGGGATATTCTATGTAGATTTCAAGTGGAATTCTTGGGTTTCCTTTCAATAATCCAAATCCAGGGCTTCACTGAGACTTAGTAAAGATAATTAAATAAGAATTGAGTCCAACAATAATAAGAAGTCATGGAAAATGAAAGTATAAAGATGATCTTATATAGAGACCGCAACAGTCCATGCTTAATCATACCTTACTGATCTCCATTTCCTCTTGACAGAAATAGTCATTGCCATGTAGGATGGCACTCTTGTTGAGGCAGGCCTAGAATCCTTAGCTGAATATGAAGAAGACTCAATCCTAAATATTAAGAATGAAGGATTAAAGGGAACAATATTGCTTTATACTGCAAAGAGAAACTTGATTTACATTTCTAGAATAAGGAAACCATTGATATTAATATATATAGTAAAATATTCCTCTACACAATAAAATGTTCCCTCAGAAGTCTTTCTCCTTTAAAACCACCCGTTAGAAATGCTGTCAATAGATTTCTGCATTCCTTATAGTAAAGAAATGAAGAGATTTTTCTCTTCCCATATTTAGATCAGATGTTATTATATAGTTGAATGCTTACTTAAATGACATTCATCCAATCATATATTAAATGTCTGACTATGCTGAACTGTGGATATTCCTCACTGATAAGTAAGCAAGGTAGTCTTTTTCCTTGATGGCTTAGGGCACACAGCATCAGAATATGGAGAACAAATGAAATACTTCTTAGAGTCTCTTCTAGCTTAAGGAAGGTCAATCAAGTTAGAATATAAACTTTGTCATCTAAAAAAGTGGTTAGTGTATACTCAACTAAAATGTAGTAAACAAGCAACTTTGATATCAAAGAGAGTACACTTGATTTATGAAATAAACCTCCAATATAAACAAAGAAGAGAAAGAAAGTTAACCGTTTGAAAGCCTTTGGTGAAAGAAAAAGCAACGACTGTAAAGCACTCTGCTTTTGTAGCTGTGTAAACTGCCTTTGCTGCTTGCTAGTGGTTCTTGTTCAGGAATTTATTCTTCAAGCTTCCGATGCCATCACGCACAGTAGATGTAGAGTGCAGACCCTCTTTACACTCCGTCTGCTGAGAGGACAATCTACCAGTGCTCTCAGGGAATTATCGTTTATTACATTTGCACACTGTGACGAAGCCCTTGTTAAGAATGGAGACAGGTCTTGAGAGTTTTTGCAGTCCTCTGGGTATAAACAATAGGCTGAAGTTCTTTGCTGAAAGAAGCATTGAGGTGTGTACTTTCAGACAGTGTAGACTTCTGAGTATGCTTTACTTTCAAGAGAGAAGGCATTAATATTCTATGGTTCTTCTTTGTGGAGTAATTTTAAGCAAGTTAGGTTCACTCATGGATACAACTGTGCAATAAAATTATAAAATTAAGTTAGAAGTTCAATGTTGCATCAATAGTCACTCCAAAAAACCTCAACAGTTAAGAAAAATAAAATCACCAAGAACATAAATGTGATAGAAATAAATATTTAAGAAAATAAGTAGGAAATGAATGGTTTCAATATTCTATATTCTATCAAATTTCAAAATTTGATAGAAATCTTTAAAAAATAAGAAAACGAATGGTTTCAATGTTACAATATTGTTGATTACTAGCAACTTTAACAGTAAATTTACTGTATTAAGTATAAATTCTTAATAGCCATCTTTAGATAGCGAGGAATCATAAGATCAAATTGCCAGTCATTTCTATCAATTCACAAGCAATTTCCAGCATTCATGTTTGTCCTTGTCTTTTTAATTAAGGGCTTTTAGGAAACTTTAACAGAAACACGCTAAAGCAATTTTTGGTGTTTGATCCAAAATTAAAAACAAATTCTTGTAGTAAATGTCAAGTTCTCAGAGACCCAGAAATGCTCACCATTTAAGTTTGTAAATTTTTCTCAAATGTCTTACACTAATGTCACCAAAATAAAGACACTATTTATGACAATATACTTTATGAATGCTAATATACTTATCTTACATTTGGTATTCTGCCTGTATGACTGTGATGAACTTCAAGAGACCTGATATGAAATATTAGCTCAGAAATACTGCTCATAGGAAAAAATATGTATTATTTTCATGTTTCTTTTAATCAGAAAAAGCTCCCAATTGATGTCAATTTGCTTTATTAGTTAATACTACTTAAATACAGATAATAAAACATACGTATTTTAATAAAGCAATTGAGAACTCCTGCTAAGGTAAAAATATATGTATGGCGAGGACATAGTCAGTATGTGCATTATTCTTATTAGTTGTCAGTTACCCTCTCGGAAATACAATTTAAAAACAGGAAATAAAATGATTTCCATTCTACTAAGGAATTTGACTTTTCTGAGAACTAGACAAATGAGATCTAGATCTTCAAGTAATTTTACACTCCCTTTACCTGACATTTATCAAATTTCTCATTACCAGATATTTTTATACTAATGCCGCAGTATAGACAATCACTTTTCTCCACTCTGCCGCTCCCATCAATTTGGTGGCTAATAATAGCTAGAAGGTTAATTTCCTTTCCTACGAGAGACACAGAAGTATAGAAGACAGAAAACTCTATTGAGGATGGAGAAGTGAATTGTGAGTCAGGAGTTGAATTCTATTTCTGGTCTTACCAAAGACCCAGGCCTACACTCTAAGTTCAAAGGCAGTTTGCACAACTGAGACCCTGTCTCACAAGACTCCCAACAACAAAGCAATAATAAAAAATACCCAAAAGAAGCAAGCAAGCAAATGTGGGTACTTGGAGGTATGTTAATTATAAAATAATTGTCTAGCATGTAAAAGGCCATGAGTTAAATTCCTACTGAAAAACAAAATCCACAAAAATAAAACAAATGTACAGGAGATATGTAAAGAAAATGCTCAAGCTGAGAGGAATGACCAAGACATGGACTACCCTTAGAAAATATGGTAGTGAATAAGAACAAAGACACAATTCATCATCTTTTCTTTCTTTGAGGTGGGGTTTCTCTGTGTAGCCCAGGTTGTCCTGGAACTCACTGTAGAGACCAGGTTGGTCTTGAACTGACAGATCTCCCTGTCTCTGCTCTGCCACCCCTCGCTGAGATTAAAGGTGTGCACCCATCAGTTTTCAAGGGTTTAACTTTTAGTTCCTAGTGTAACTACAAAAGTCATTTAAAACAAAAGATGATGAAGAGAAACTAGCATAACTACTATAGATAAAAACAAATCGACAGGAAGTTAGCAGCTCTGGAGAGTAGAGATTTCATAAACAATCCCGTGCACCTACTTACCGCGTGTAAAGCGAAGGTGCACTACAAACACAAACAGGAACAACCAGCTTCTTAGAAAACGATGTATAAGATTATTATATTAAAATAAATCAGGAGAGGATGGAAAGGACAAATGTAAAATGTATGGATGGGAAATGATTCTAAAAGCATGGAGAAAAAGTTCAACTAAGTTTTTAGCACCCGAAAGGACATTCCGACAGCTGAAATCCAGTGAAGGTGAGGGATGAACTGAAGGAAAGACCTATTATCCCTGCCCTCCTCATCCAATCCTACAGCTTCACATATTACGTAACTGTCACTAACCATCAAAGCTAGAGTTCACCACAAGACCTCTCTCCTGAACGTCCGAGTTTTACTGTCCACAACGACATCTCCACTTCGGATATATTTTAAGGCAAATTTAACAAGGCCCTAACTAAACTCCTGTATATAAACTATTTTGACTCTGAAAACCTGTACATGTGAAGTCTTCTCTAACCATTTTAACAAGAACCCGTCCTTTTAGATGTCAGGCTCAAAAATCTTACAAGCCACACCGTTCTCAGCAATTCTAATTCTTATCTGAGGCAGCTCCAGCTTTACTTGCTACTATAATACTCTCCTAATGCTACGACCTCCTGACCACATTATGATCTGATCAACACTGTCAAATTTAATACCCAGCCAAGCTCACATCTGTGCTAAGATCATGCTCAACATACATGTGTCATTCAAATTAATGTGTAATTCCTAACAATAATCCCACGTGCTCTGCCTTCTCGTCAACTCTGATTCTTAGCATTTACTCTCCTTTGTTACAGTCTTGATTTTCTTGGAACACGTTAGATGAATCCTCGTGTCATGATTTAGTATGGCTCATTTCCCCTACTTGAAAACACGTCTAGATACTCTGGCTATATGTGTAAGATCCTGCAAATTTATTAGTGAAATCTAACAGACTATGTTTTAAAAAAGAGCATATTAGCTGCAACCTACTCCTAATCTCTGTTGAAGTGACCTAGTTTTCTTTCTTATTAGAGGATCAGTCCAATTTTGTAGGGGCTTGTATTGCACAGTGCTGTACTTTCTTTTTGTCCTTTTTAAAATTTTTTCAGACAATTTTCCCCTTTTCTTTCATCCCATATACTGCCCTTGTTTTCTTATTATTCATTTTCTCAATGTATCTAGTTGTTTCCATGTGCCTGTGTGTGTGCCCGTGTGCATATTCCTAAGTACAAAAATATTTCCTAAGTACTTTACATTTAGTAATTCAGTATTACAAAATGAACAAATAAATGTCTTCACAGCTAGGTGTCTGTAAACAATATTTTGCAAAGGGCAATTGTACAAGAAAAGTGCTGAAATAATTAGTAGGCAATTCATAGAAAAGAGACTCTCAAAGGAATGGAAAAAGAAATCACATATGCTAAGAAGCAAAAAATGTAAATTAAATTAATGCCCATTAAGTAGACAATGAGCAAAATGCAATTAACAAAAACAAAAATGCAACAGAACCTGAGACTTAAAAGGTAGTACGGCTGGGACTGGTGGTGTATACATTTAATCTCAGCCCTTGGAAGATCCAGAGTCCATATCTGTGAGTTCAATCAGCTTGGTCTACATAGCAAGTTCTAGGTTAGCTGGGGTTACATAATAAGACCCTGAGCCAAAAAGAGTTATATAAGGCTGATTAATCAGTGATGAAATAAAGCATTTGCCTGACTTTCTACCTCAATTTTTGACTTTGTACCTAAAGTACAAAAACAAGTCACTCCCGTGACAAAGAAATGTAAACACTGATACTATAGTAAATAACACTAGGTGTATAGACATTAGACATTTCCATTTAGAGACAAATGATATAAATGAAAAAAAATATATATGTAAGATTGACTTCAGAATAACCCGGAGAAGCTGAGGTAGAAGAAAGCAGATGGGACTCTGCTTTCTTTCTTTAGACATAAACACCAGGAGAAATCAAAATACTTGCTTTTTGTAATATTATTTTCTATCATTTATTATTTTAAATGTTCAATAAGAGTACAAGTTAAATTTATTATGGTTAATCTAATCAGCTTTTGAAAGCATGGTGTGTATATGCTTTAAATAAAAATACTGCCTCTGATTTAAAGGTTCTTAAACAAGTTGAAAAAAGTCAAGCTTAATATTATTCAGTCTGTTTTAAACTTAAGAACAAAACCAGTTGATAATGTTTATGATTATACACAGGACTTAAACTGAACCGATTGTTCTTCTTCATGAACATAATTCAATATATCTAAGATTAATAACTGGTTATAAATAGACTCAGGCATCTTTTCTTCTATCCTTCTAAGACTGTATATATGGATGCAACATATACATCTTACTGAATAAAAATACATGCAATTAGTTAATCTATGAAATCAGTTGAAGTAAATACTCAAAACAACCAATAGAAAAACACAACACTAAACCTACTTGATATTTTTCTAAAAGAAAATTCATGTTTGTAAAATACAATGTTTCGTCTTTGCTTTTAAAACACGAAAGATAGCCAAATAAATGTTTTACTTTATTGCTGACACAGTCTGTACAAGTATGTCATATGTGAGATATGGATTAATAATATTAAGACCATCAACCACCTGCTGCTGGATGGTTATTGTTCCTTATTTTATTTTATATATGTGTATACACATATATAAATGTATACCTTGGTTGATAGTCTTCAATCTTGGTGCTAAAACCCCACTTCCTTCCCAATATCTTCAATTCACTATAAAGAAGCAACTTCAAAAGATGAAATTATATTTTAAGTACTGCTTTCCAGACTATCTCACTTAGGTAAACTTTAATGGTGATAATGCTTCAGTAAAGAAAATAGACTAATATTTGTATACACACCTATTTGAGAGTAAAGAAAGGAGAGAATGAAATGGAGAGATTTAAAAATACTGTGTACCTAACTCTTGTCACCTTAACATAAAAATGTAGAGAGCTCCCACCCAACACTAACAAGGCCTGATTCTGCTCAGGTCCTGAGATCATGCAAGACTGAGTGCATTCAGACCGAAAGAACATGGAGATGTGTGGTGAGTGAGGTGGACAGGATTGAAGAGAAGTTGGAGGTAGGGAAAGAGCATGATCAATATAGTTCTTGTAAACATTTTTCACATTGAAAAAGAAGTAGAGATTTTCTGCTTTTAAAAGAGATGGAGCCGGGTGGTGGTGGTACACTTCTTTAATCCCAGCACTTGGGAGGCAGAGGCAGAAGATTTCTGAGTTCGAGGCCAGCCTGGTCTACAGAGTGAGTTCCAGGACAGCCAGGGCTACACAGAGAAACCCTGAATGGAAAAACCAAGAAAAGAAAGAAAGAAAGAGATGGACCTAATCTAGGCCAATCTTTCTTCTGAAGACAGCTAAAGAATCTGTCCAAAGTAAAAACATCGGTTTCAAAGCACTGGGTTGTTAACAAATCTGTTGTGAGCCACAAGTGAAAGGGGAAGTTGGAAATTCAGGATTTCTAAAATTACAGCCAATTTTTCTTTAAGGCTGCTTGCTGCTTATTTTACTCTGATTTCTATTCCTGATATAATCACTTGACCAAAACAACATAGGGAGAAAAGAGTTTACTTTAGCCTACAGTTTACAGTCCATCATCTATCAATGCCTAGAGAAGAGCTCAAGGCAGGAACCTAGAGGCAGGAGCTAAAGCAGAGCTCATGGAAGGATGCTGCTTACTGGTTCGTTCCCGACTTCTGTTCAGCTAGGCTCCTTATACAACCTCCTGTGGACTAGGTCCTCCTCCAACAATTAGCAAGGGAGAAAATGTCTCATAGACATATCCACTGGCCAATCTGATAGAGGCTGTTTTTCAGTAGTGAGTCCCTCTTCTAAGGTGCATCAAGTTGACAACCAAGAAAAGCCATCGCACCGCTGCCAGAGGATGTTGTCAAGAAAGCTCAGCAACACTGGGAACACTGAGGATAAGGAGTAGTAAGAAGCTTCAGGCTGCCAGACACTAGACAATTCTCCATATTGGACTACATCCAGGTAAAAACCCAGAAAAGTTAAAGTACTGATAAGTCATTGGGGATGATGGTATATACTCACCAAAATGCTGATTAAATCACTGCACATTCATTTTATGAGTTCTTAAACTTTTAAATGAAATACATTCCTGATATAGGTAGATTTATACTGTTTACAGTAAATTAAGTAACTGATAACAATTGCAGAACAAAATGTGCTAATCTGCCTTCCGGTCTTGGTCTGAGCACTGAGCAGAACCTGGGCGGCAGCTCTGACCCCAGTAGCAACATCCACCCCACACAGTTCTGATAAAACCAAGATAATAGGAAAGACAGGCTCCAGTCAGAGACAGAGCAGGTAGCACTAAGGAGATCCAGATGACAAAAGGCAAGCGCAACAACATAAGAATCAGCAACCCCGGGTACTTGGCATCATTAGAACCTAGTTCTCCCACACAAGAAAGTCCTGAATTCCCCATAGTACTAGGAAAGCAAGATTCAGATTTAAAATCAGTTCTTATGATGATGATAGAGGACTTTAAGAAGGACATAAATAACACTCTCAAAGTATTTGAGGAGAACACAGGAAGATGGGTAGAATTCCTTAAAGTGGAAACACAAAAATCCCTTAAGGAATTACAAGAGAACACAACCAAACAGGTGAAGGAATTGAACAAAACCATCCAGGACATAAAAATGGAAGTAGAAACAATCAAGAAATCACAAAGGGAGACTACCTTGGAGATAGAAAACCTAGGAAAAAAATCAGGAGTCATAGACACAAGCATCACCAACAGAATACAAGAGATAGAAGAGAGAATCTCAGGTGCAGAAGATACCAAGAATATACCATAGAAAATATTGACACAACTGTCAAAGAAAATGCAAAATGCAAAAAGTTCTTAACACAAAATATCCAGAAAATCCAGGACACAATGAGGAGACCAAACCTAAGGATAATAGGTGTAGACGGGAGTGAAGATTCCCAACTTAAAGGGCTAATAAATATCTTCAACAAAATTATAGAAGAAAAATTCCCTAAAGAATGAGATGCCCATAAACATACCTATAGAACGCCAAATAGACTAGACCAAAAAAAGAAATACCTCCTGTCACATAATAATCAAAACACCAAGTGCACAAAACAAAGAAAGACCTATCAGAATTACACCAGACTTTTCACCAGATACTATAAAAGCTAGAAGATGCTGGACAGATGTCATACAGACCCTAAGAGAACACAAATGCCAGCCCAGGCTACTATACCCAGCAAAACTCTCAATTACCATAGATGGAGAAACCAAGATATTCCACTACAAAACCAAATTTACCCAATATCTTTCCACAAATCCAGCATTACAAAGGATAACAGCAGGAAAGCTCCAATACAAGGATGGAAATTATACCCTAGAAAGAGCAAGAAAGTAATCTTCTTCCAACAAATCCAAAAGAAGATAGTCACACAAGGAAAATTTCACCTCTAATAACAAAAATAACAGAAAGCAACAATCACTGTTTCTTAATATCTCTTAACATCAATGAACTCAATTCTCCAATTAAAAGACATAGGCTAATGGACTGGATACATAAACAGGACCCAGCATTTTGCTGCATACAGGAAACCCACCTCAGTGAAAAAGACAGGCTCTACCTTAGAATAAAAGGCTGGAAAACAAGTTTTCAAGCAGATGGTCCTAAGAAACAAGCTGGAGTAGCCATTCTAAAATCTCCAGCCCAAGAACACAAAGGGAGGGACTCATGGCTCCCCCTGTATAAGTAGTTGAGGATGGCCTTGCCAGGCACACCCTCATAGTAATTGGAGGAGGGGGGATGGGGTAAGGGGTTAGGCATCAGTGGAAGTAGAGGGCCTTGGTGCCTGATAGTTTGGATTCCCTAGTGTTGGGGAATTTGAGAGCAGGGAGGTGAAAATAGGAGGATGGTGGAAGCACACCCTCACAGAAACTCCCAGAATTATATGGATTTGTCATGACAGAGGCAGGCCGCCAGAAGACTACATTCCAGAATCCAAACAAAAAATTATCTTGATACTAAAATTTGTTTTGAGAATTGTATATTGCAGAACATACAGCCTCAGTGTATATACTCATCAAGTGAGCTGAGCAAACCTGCTCAAACCTCTGATGTCCTGGAATTCCAGCTCGATGCAGTGAAGACACATCACCAAAGGCTTATCAATTTACTCTTCCCCCTGCCCCTCTTCTAATATCTCAACACCCATAATCAGCTTGAAGAAATTAATGAAGAGTCAGCACCCCTATTCCTTGGGCTTGGGGACTGAGGTGGTTAATATTGGGCTGTCTTTCTAGGGAAAAGTAGTGGTTTTGTTATAACAGGGAGGATTAGCTAGGATTTATTGCACAGCCATAACCTATTCATAGAAATATGTATAATTGTTATTAAGATGAAATTATAATTTCTTAAATGATACAAAATTTACTTTGATTTCAAATTCAAGGTTTTCCTTGGTATGAGCTTCTTATTGATATAAAGTGAGATTAACATTGTTACTCTCATAGGCATTGTGTCTATATAACACATTTAGGAATACAAGGCTTAGACCCAGTCCTTCTTTAACTTTTCTGACTTGAGATGGTTAGCCTGTGAGTTAAGGGCCTATAGCAAATTCCTGGCTCTGAGTTTATTGTTAGGGTGTTTTCTATAATTTATTTAGAAATAGCTGAGAGGAGTTAACAAACAATAGTCCAGATTGCCTTACTTGGATAGTTGGTTTTCAAAACGTCAGAAGTCCACAGAATTGACGTTACAAACATTTCTGTATTAATGTCCATTTTGATTAGAGACCTGTCTGCTCCTGACAGCTTCCTGTCTTGGATTCTAAGAAGAAATTGAGCATCCTTGGAGTTACTCCAGTTGTGTGAGACAGTCACTAGGCAACAAAATGATGGACTGAGTATTAGGTCTATCTTGTACCTTACTGACACAAATTGGTATAGTTATGCTCTAATTGTATTCTAAAAGAAAAGCTTTATTTTAACAGAAACGGTGATATGTAGGAGGAGATAAGGTGGGAGAAATAAGCAGAGGAAGATAGAGTAAGGAGAGGAGGAGAAGGAGAGGAGGAGCTAGGTGACAAGAGGGAAAACACAGGGATGGATATTTGCGTGTCCCTGCCAGTCAAAGATAGTTGATATATCTAGGTAGGGTATTGAGTTACACTTCTGATTGACATTGAGCATTATCAAACTTATAAAGCCTTTGGTTAACATTTTTAAAAACAGTATAAAAGCAAAAAGGAGAAATGGGGATGGGATAGGGGTTTTCTAGGAAGGAGAAATGGGGAAAGAAGATGGCATCTGAAATGTAAATAAAATATCCAATAAAGATTTTCACATGAAAAAAATGTGCTAATCTTCAAGTGAAACATCACAAAATCTAGACTTCACCAATAAAATTTATTTGTGAAACAAACCCAGAGAGCTCAAGGGAAGACAGAATGTGTACGTCAGAGGGCACATAAACATAACCACATTGCTAACATCAGCTATCTCAAAGACAGGGCAATCCACACTGCTATATTCTACATTGCAAAAAAGTATCATGTTAAACCAAGATTATATGTTGGCTTTGCAATGAAAATATCTTATGCACAATCTGTAGAAAGATGAGAGATAACAAACGTCAATAGAAACAGTGAATTCTATAGTGTTAGTTGATCTTAAGATTAAGTTATTATATGTTGCAGAATATTTTATATACTTTAGCCCTTAATTGAAGTTAAAATTTAAATAACAATAGTAAGGAAATGAAACTGCTAGTTATTCAGAACATCAATATATAGATGCTGATAGGTCCTGGGAGATTCTTGTTAATTAAAATTACTTAGAAGCTAGATTCTTTGTTAGTGGTAATCAATAACAAAATTTATTTACAAGAAACCAACTGCTCTGTAGATTGGAATATTAAAAAAAAAATCTTAGAAATAAGCTTCCATTTATGGAATAAAATAAAAATACTTACAACAAGGAATAGACTGAATTGGTCCAAGCTGTGGGGAGGTCACAGGGAGAGACATCCCTGGAAGATCACTTTGGTTTGAATGTTTGGTTGTTTGATCAGCCCAAGCCACCACCTTTTTTCTCTCTATTAAATTTTCAAAATTAAAAGTCAGAATCAAAAGCAGCATTTGACAGGCCAGCTTCTTTCAATCTCCAACACTGTTTTTTGAGAGCTGGAAGCAAAGCATTCAATAAACTGCAAACAAGATGACAAGAAAAGAGAGATCTTTGTTATAAACACACTATTATAGTTCTTTGGTACAACAGGCAAAGTATTACAGTATCATCAAAATGATTTCCTATGTAACTTTACTTGACAAATTCTCTAAGCCTGCACCAAGTCTATGTGATGTCAAACTGTCCTTTTTAAAAAACTCTTTTGTTCACTCTCTCCTTTAAGACCCATGAAAATATTAATTAGTTTTTTCACATTTCAATTTGTTTTGTAGAAAATGTTCTACAGGTAGTCCTGGTAGTTTCTATGTGATCCTGTGAGTATACACCCAGCCGGAACCCTGTCATTTTCTAAGCCCACAGCCTCCATGACTCACCTCATGGCTTCTTCATAGTCTGTGAAGTTAGACTTACAACAGTTGCATCATTACCAAGTGTGGACATTTTTGTATACGACATATACAATATAGTATAGTAACTATATATACATATACAATATAGTATAGTAACTACACAGAGACAGAGAGTGAGTGTGGGAAAGGCCTGGGGATCTGTGGAGGGGAGGACAGCTACGGCTGCATAGATTTATAGATCTCTGCACTTTTGGCAACTGTACTGTTCTGGGGAGTAAGATTACTAGGTCTGAAAGTGCGATGAAAGCTTTACTTTTGATGTT
>JANHMN010000838.1:0-14820 GCA_030674055.1 Rhabdomys pumilio
AAAAAAAGAGTGTTGCTTTTATATTGACTGTTCAGGCATTGCTAAGTCTCTTGGGTTGATGCAGTTCAATAGACTGATGGTTTTTGTATGACAACAGATGGGATTCAAATGAAACCCATACAGGTCCATTATTACAGGCTGGAGGTGTAGGGGACTTTGAAACCTCTGTCATCAAGACTGACGAGGATTAACCCCTAACTTATGCGCTAAGCTGGATAGTCAATGACGGGTAAGAGAACATACCAAGACCCTTGCCCCTAAAAGAAGGGAGGCCTCACCATCCTAAGACAGGAGCTCAACCAATAGCTGTTGAGTTACCCAAGGACGGGAAAGCGAGGCTGGGGTCCTTTGTTCCAACCTAAGACAGGCACGGTTTCCGTAAGTTTTCCCAGCCTTCCCTTTTGAAAAAAATTTAAAAGGGGGGACCTGTTGGGAGCTGACTTTAAGCAAAAAGCAGCTAGAAAGCAGCTTTACAGCTATCTTGAGCCATATACCCTGACATGAGACTTGGTTTTCAACAGCCTACAACAGCTGAAGCACACTCTGATATCCCACATAGCTTGTTTTGCTGTTAAGTGCCCCCAGCTGCAAGGAGCACGTGGTATCCACGCCTACAAGGCATGTGGTGCACTTGTTGTCCACGTGCTATCTACGCCATATATGCCTGTAAGGCACATGTGCTGTCCACACCTGTAAGGCTTATGTCATATCCACACCTGCAAGGCACGTGGTATCCACACACCTACAAGGCACATGGCAAAAGCCTATAAATACCCAGGATTTTCTTGTTGTAGTGGTATATGTATGTGTGTGTGTGTGTGAGTGTGGGGTGTAGTAGTAGTAAGTGTAGTGGTATGTGTATGGTGAAGACAGTAACGAAAACTTTACTACAGATCCTCTGGCTTGTCTCTATTCTTCACGGCTCTTCCCCTTCTTCCTTCCACTCTCTCTCTTGCTAAACCTGGACCTGCGGAACAAAGCGGGCCTCTATAGTTTGGCCCCCAAACATGGGCAAGAGTGGTCCATTACAGTTAACTCAGGGCTTCTACAGTTTGGCGCCTGACGTTGGGCTCCAGTAAGCGGGGTTTTTACATTTTGGTGCCAAGCGTGGGGCAGAAAGGTCTTTTACAGCTCGGGGCAGTTCCAAGAGTCCTCTAGACTCACAGAACTTATGGAATGTCTCTGTTTATTAAGGGAATCAATTGTAATTACTTACAGTCTGCAATCCAACCAACCCAAAAATGGGCAACTGAGAAGTGGAAGTCCAAAAGTCTAGAAGTTTCAGCTGGTCATCTCTAGAACCTGGAATCCTGAGGCGGTAGATTCCAACAGATGTGCTGTCAAGTAAGTGCAAACAGGCAAAGAATCAGTCTTCCTTCTTCCACTCTCCTTACATAGGCCACCAGCAAAAGGTGTGGCTCACAGTAAAGGTGTGTACCACCAGAACTTGCTTTGTTTCATGCTGACCTTGAACTCAGAAATCTGATTGCATCTGTCTTCTAGGATTAAAAGCATATACTACTTTGCCTGTGGCTAAGCTTTTCCCGGCCAGTCTGCTTCAAGATCTCCATGCCAAGATACAGATCAGAAGCCTGTGCCTTCCAGCCTCAAGATCTGCATCACAGGTGTGCCCTTCATTTCCAGATTATACTTCATTCCACATTCAAATTGACAAACAGGAATAGCCATCAAAATAGTACATCTGAAAGTGCTAGAAATAAAATATGAAGAAACAAGCATGCCAAAGAGTAAAAGGTAGGAAATAATCAAAACCAGGGCTGAAGCAATCAGTAAGAAGCAAAGAAACAATACAAAGTATCAACAAACCTAGAGCTGGTTCTTTAAGGAAATCAACAAGAAACACAAATCCTTAGCCAAAGTAACCAAGAGATAGAGAGATAATATACAAATTAACAAAATCACTATGGAAGAAAAGAGAGGCCAACCAAGTAAGAGTGAGGAAGGTCAAAGAATCAATCATTAGGTCCTACTTCATAACCTGTACTCCACAAAATTGGATCATCTTAGTGACTAGACAATGTTCTAGACAGTTGCCATTTACCAAAGTTAAATATAGATCAGGTAAATTATTTAATCAGCCAACAACTCTAAAGAAATAAAAGCAGTCATTAAAAGTCTTACAACCTCCCGGCTCTGAGACCTGAAGCAGACACCCGCCCGGTCTGCTTCTGGGGGCACCGGATCCCTCCTGACCCATCCTTGAGGGTGCAAGGAACCCAGAGCAGTAGGTAAGAAGACCCGTTCATTGCCCTAGGCCCAGAGCTGAGTGCAGGGAGTGCTCAGATTGCAGCAGAACCCCACGGCACTCAGAGCACTGGACACATTGCCTGAGACATCCTAGAAGAGACATTACATCCAGAACTGTGGACACCTAGCTATACTGCTACCTAGGAGACACCATATTCTGAGTTATCCTAGAGCTATCATCGTACTCAGAGCAGCTAGAGAAGATCACAGAGACATTGGGACCCCAAGGAGACTAGAGACAAGCAAGATAACTGGAAAGGGAGGCCTCAATCAGAGACAGAAAGTACAGGGAGAACTAGTGTTAACCAAATGGCAAAAGGCAAGCGCAAGAATGTAAGCAACAGAATCCAAAGTTACATGGAAACATCAGAACCCAGTTTCCTCATTATAGCAAGCCCTGAACACCCCATCACACCAGAAAAGCAGGAATCAGAATTAAAATCCCTTCTCATGATGATGCTAGAGGACTTTAAGAAGGATATAAATAACACTCTCAAAGAAATTAAGGAGAACACAGACAGACAGATGGAAGCCCTTAAAGACGAAAAACAAAAATCCCTTAGGGAATTGGAAGAAAAAAATAACCAAACAGCAGAAGGAATCAAACAAAACCTCCCAAGTTTTAAAAATGGAAGTAGAAACAATGAAGAAATGACAAAGGGAGATTACCCTAGAGATAGAAAACCTAAAAAAAGGATCAGGAGTCATAGACACAAGTATCACCAACAGAATACAAGAGATAGAAGAGAGAATCTCATGTGTAGAAGATACCATGGAAAACATTGACACAACTGTCAAAGAAAATGCAAAATGCAAAAAGCAACTAACCCAAAACATACAGGAGATCCAGGACACAATGAGAAGGCCAAACCTAAGGATAATAGGTATAGATGAGGGGGAAGACTCCCAACTTAAAGGGCCAGTAAATATCTTCAACAGAATTATAGAGGAAAACTTTCCTAACCTACAGAAAGAGATGTCCATAAAAATACAAGAAGCCTACAGAACTCCAAATACTTTAGACCAGAAGAGAAATACCTCCCGTCACATTATAATCAAAACATCAAATGTACAAAACAAAGAAAAAATACTAAAAGCAGTAAGGGAAAAAGGTAAAGTAACATATAAAGGATGACCTATAAGAATTACACCAGACTTCTCACCAGAGACTATAAAAGCCAGAAGATCCTGGACGGATATCATACAGACTCTAAGAGAACACAAATGCCAGCCCAGACTACTATACCCAGCAAAATTTTCAATCAATATTGATGGAGAAACCAAAATATTCCATGATAAAATCAAATGTGCACAATATCTTAACACAAATCCAGCACTTCAAAGGATAATTGGGGGAAAACTCCAACACAAGGAGGGAAACTACAACCTAGAAAAAGCAAGAAAGTAATCTTCCAACAAACCTAAAAGAAGACTCCTACACAAACATAACTCCAATGCCAATAATAACAAAAATAACAGGAAACAACATTCATTATTCCTTAATATCTCTTAATATCAATGGACTCAACTCTCCAATAAAAAGACATAGACTATCAGACTGGATACATAAACACAACCCAGAATTTTGCTGCATGCAGGAAACGCACCTCTGTGAAAAAGACAAACACTACCTCAGAGTAAAAGGATGGAATAAAATCTTACAAGCAAATGGTCCCAAGAAACAAGCTGGAGTAGCCATTCTAATAACAAATAAAATCAATTTTCAACCAATAGTAGTCAAAAAAGATAAAGAAGGACACTTCATATTCATCAAAGAAAAAGTGTACCAAGAAGAGCTTGCAATTCTGAACATCTATGCTCCAAACACAAAGGCACCCACATATATAAAAGAAACTTTACTAAAACTTAAAGCATACATTACACCCCACACAATAATAGTGGGAGATTTCAACACCCCACTCTCAGCTATGGACAGATCATGGAAACAGAAACTAAATGGAGACACAATGAAACTAACAGAAGTTATGAGCCAATTGGACTTAACTGACATCTATAGAACATTTCATCCTAAAACAAAAGAATATACCTTTTTCTCAGTACCTCATGGTACCTTCTCCAAAACAGACCATATAATTGGTCACAAAACAGGCCTCAACAGATACAAAAAGATTGAAATAATCCCTTGTACCCTATCAGACCACCATGGACTAAGACTCGTCTTTGACATGGACAAAAACAATGGAAAGCCCACATACGCATGGAAACTGAACAATGCTCTACTCAATGATAACTTGGTCAAGGAAGAAATAAAGAAAAAAATTAAAGACTTTTTAGATTTAAATGAAAATGAGGACACTTCATATCAAAATTTATGGGACTCCATGAAAGCAGTACTGAGAGAAAAAAATCATAGCTCTAAGTGCCCACAAAAAGAAAATGGAAAGAGCATACATTAACAACTTGACAGCACACCTGAAAGGGTTAGAACAAAAAGAAGCTAATATACACAAGAGGAGTAGACAGCAGGAAATAATCAAACTCAGGGCGGAAATCAACCAAGTTGAAACAAAAAGAACTATACAAAAGATCAACAAAACCAGGAGCTGGTTCTTTGAGAAAATCAACAAGATGGACAAACCCTTTAAACAGACTAACCAAAGGGCGCAGAGACAGCACTCAAATCAGTAAAATTAGAACTGAAAAGGGAGACATAACAACAGAAACAGAGGAAATTAAAAAAAATTGTTAGATCCTACTACAAAGGCATATACTCAACAAAATTGGAAAATCTGGATGAAATGGACAGCTTTCCAGATAGATACCAGGTACCAAAGTTAAACGAGGAGCAGATAAACCATCTAAACAGTTCTATAACCCCTAAAGAAATAGAAGCAGTCATCAAAAATCTCCTCACCAAAAAATGTTCGGGGCCAGATGGTTTTAGTGTAGAATTCTACCAGACCTTCCAGGAAGACCTAATACCAATTCTCTTCAAACTATTCCACAGAATAGAAAGAGAAGGAACAATACCCAATTCGTTGTATGAAGCTATAATTACACTCATACCAAAGCCTCATAAAGACCCAACAAAGAAAGAGAACTACAGACCAATCTCTCTTATGAATATTGATGCAAAGATACTCAATAAAATTCTCACAAACCGAATCCAAGAACACATCAAAGCAATCATCCATCATGACCAAGTAGGCTTTATCCCAGGAATGCAGGGTTGGTTCAATCTTCGAAAATCCATCCATGTAATCAACTACATAAATAAACTCAAAGAAAAAAATCACATGATCATCTCACTAGATGCTGAGAAAGCATTTGACAAAATTCAACATCCCTTCATGTTAAAAGTCCTGGAAAGAGCAGGAATTCAAGGTCCATACCTAAACATAGTAAAAGCAATATACAGCAAGCCAGTAGCCAACATCAAACTAAATGGAGAGAAACCTGAAGCAATCCAACTAAGATCAGGTACTAGACAAGGCTGTCCACTCTCACCCTACCTATTCAATATAGTACTGGAAGTCCTAGCTAGAGCAATTAGACAAAAAAAGGAAGTCAAAGGGATACAAATAGGAAAAGAAGAAGTCAAAATTTCAATATTCGCAGATGATATGATAGTATACTTAAGTGACCCAAAAATTTCCATCAGAGAACTCCTAAACCTGATAAACAACTTCAGTAAAGTGGCTGGATATAAAATCAACTCAAACTAATCAGTAGCCTTCCTATACTCAAATGATAAACAGGCTGAGAAAGAAATTAGGGAAATGACACCCTTCACAATAGTCACAAACAATATAAAATATCTTGGTGAACCTAACCAAGCAAGCAAAAGATCTGTATGACAAGAATTTCAAGTCTCTGAAGAAAGAAGTAGAAGACCTCAGAAGATGGAAAGATCTCTCATGCTCCTGGATTGGCAGGATTAATTTAGTTAAAATGGCCATCTTGCCAAAAGCAATCTATAGATTCAATGCAATCCACATCAAAATTCCAAATCAATTCTTCACAGAGATAGAAAGAGCAATTTGCAAATTTATTTGGAACAACAAAAAACCCAGGATATTGAGAACTATTCTCAACAACAAAAGAACTTCGGAGAGAATCACCATCCCTGACCTCAAACTGTACTACAGGGCAATAGTAATAAAAACTGCATGGTATTGGTACAGGTACAGGCAGGAAGATCAATGGAATTGAATTGAAGACCCAGAAATGAGCCCACATACCTATGGTCACTTGATCTTTGACAAAGGAGCTAAAACCATCCACTGGAAAAAGGACAGCCTTTTTAGCAAATGTTGCTGGTTCAACTGGAGGTCAACATGTAGAAAAATGCAAATCGATCCATGCTTGTCTCCTTGTACAAAGCTCAAATCCAAGTGGATAAAAGACCTTCACTTAAAACCAGATACACTGAAACTAATAGAAGAGGAGGTGGGGAAGACCCTCGAATACCTAGGCACAGGGGACAATTTTTTGAACAGAACACCAATGGCTTATGCTCTAAGATCAAGAATTGACAAATGGGACCTCATAAAATTGCAAAGCTTCTGTAAGGCAAAGGACATTGTCAATAAGACAAAATGGCAACCAACAGATTGGGAAAAGATCTTAACCAATCCCACATCTGACAGAGGGCTAATATCCAAGATTTACAAAGAACTCAAGAAATTATACTTCAGAAAACCATATAACCCTATTAAAAAAAATGGGGAACAGAGCTAAACAAAGAATTCTCAACAGAGGAAACTCGAATGACTGAGAAGCATCTTAAGAAATGCTCAACATCCTTAGTCATCAGGGAAATGCAAATCAAAACAACCCTGAGATACCATCTCACACCAGTCAGAATGGCTAAGGTCAAAAACTCAGGTGATAGTAGATGCTGGTGAGGATGCGGAGAAAGAGGAACACTTCTCCACTGCTGGTGTTATTGCAAGCTGGTACAACCACTCTGGAAATCAGTCTGGCGGTTCCTCAGAAAACTGGACATAGCATTACCTGAGGATCCAGCTATACCACTCCTGGGTATATACCCAAAAGACGCTCCAACATATAACAAGGACATATGCTCCACTATGTTCATAGCAACCTTATTTATAATAGCCAGAAGCTGGAAAGAACACAGATGTCCCTCAACGGAAGAATGGATACAAAAAATGTGGTACATCTACACAATGGAGTATTACTCAGCTATTAAAAATAATGAATTCGAGAAATTTATAGTCAAATGGATGGATCTAGAAATTACCATCCTGAGTGAGTTAACCAAGTCACAGAAGAACACACATGGTATTTACTCACTGTTAAGCGGATGTTAGCCCAAAAACTTAGAATAGCGAAGACTCAACCCACAGAGCACGTGAAGCTCATGAAGAAGAAAGACCAAGAGGGGATGCCTCAGTTCTACTTAGAACCAGTAACAAAAATACTCAAGGGAGCAATTATAAAAACAAAACATGGGACAGAAACTGAAGGAGGAGCCATCAGGAGACCATTCCACCTGGACATCCATCCCATGTACTGTCACCTAAGCTAGACGTTGATGTGGATGACTGGAAATGCACGCTGTCAAGAACATATTATAGCTGTCTCCTTAGAGATCTGCCAGAGACTGACTCATTCAGAGGAAGATGCTCACAGCTAACTACTGATATGATCAAGAGTTTCCCAAGGGAGAACTTAGAAGACTGAGGGAGCAGAAAGGGTTTGTGACCCCAAGAGGAAAGCAACAATACCAAACAATCCAGAGCCCCCCAGGGTTTGAACCACCAGCCTGGGAGCACATAGGGAGGGACCTACGATTCTAGTGGTATATGTAGGGGAGGACGGCCTTGTTGAGCATGGGTGGGAGAGGAGATTCTTGGTCCCATGAAAAACCAACACAGAATGAGGGGAATGTGAGGGTGAGGAGGGGGTAGTGGGGGTTGAGGGTGGGTTCGGGCACAGTCTCATAGAAGGGATATAAGAAGGGGGGATGGGATAAGGGGTTCCTGGGTGGTGGGGGAAATGGGATAAGAGAATAGAAATTGAAATGTAAATATAACCAACTACATAAAAGGGGGGGAAAGTTGTTAGAACTAACATCTTTAAAAAAATAATGTCAGCCCTCTAGGAAAAAAAAAACAAATTTTTTTTTCCTTAATACTAAAACTTGTCCAGAGAATTGTATATTGCAGAATGCACAGCCTTGGTGTATCTACTCATCAAGCAAAACCAGAGGACCTATTCAAACCTCTGGTGTCTGGGAGTTCCATCTGGATGCAGTGAGGACACAGTGTCGGAGGCTTATCAATTTGCTCTTCCCCCCACCCCTCTTCTGATGTCTCGATGTCCATAATCAGCTTGAAGAAGTTAAAGAAGAGTCAATGCCCCTATTCCCCGGGCTTGGGGACTAAGGTGGTTAATATGGGGCTGTCTCTCTGGGGAACAGCAGTGATTTTGTTGGAACAGGGAGGATTAGCTAGGATTTATGGCATAACCATAACCTATTGGTAGAAATCTGTATAATTTAGTATCAGGATGAAGTTACAATTTCTTAAATGGTACAAAATTCACTTGGATTTCAAATTTAAGGTTTTCATTAGTATAAGCCTCTCATCGATATGAAAGTGAAATGAATATAGATACTCTCATGGGCATTGTGCCTGTACAACACATTTAGAAATACAAGACTTAGACCCAGTCCTTCTTTAACTTTTTTAACTGAATTGGGATGACTAGCCTGTGAGTTAAGGGACTATAGCAACTTCATGACTTTGAGTTTATTGTTAGGGTGTTTTCTATATTTCATTTAGAAATAGCTGAGAGGAGATAACAGACAGCAGTAAAGGTTACCTTACATAGATAGTTGGATTTCAAAACGTCAGAAATCCATAGAATTGACGTCACAAATATTTCTATATTAATGTTCATTTTGATTAGAGACCTGTCTGCTCCTGACAGCTTCCCATCTTGGATTCTAAGAAGAAATTGAGCATCATTGGAGTTACTCCTGTTGTGGTGAGACAGCCACCAGGCAAGAATTGCATCTCTCCATCTACAGAAAAGGACACACTTGCAGAATAGTCGATTGATTATATCTGCCTAGACAGAGTAACCAGCCCTTAATAATTCTGCAGCACTAAAGTCTGTCAGATGAGCTTGGGCCAGAAGGCTAAAGATTTGATGCTCCAATGTTCGGTACTATAGGGGTTGTCCAGGTTTTCAGCGGTCTCTATAATTTGGCTAAGTCTTAGAAGCTATGCTTATTGCTTCCCATAAATTCAGTTAATTTAGTCATTCTGGATTTCTGACGGCATTGAAGACCTATAGACTCATAGCCAATCCAGGCTATTTACCTTGAGAGAAGAGATCTGAGTGGAGGGTTCTCAGCTGACATTCATTCTAAAGCCAAGAAAAAGCCAGGTTCAAAACTAAGTGTTCTAGTCAAGAGAGATGGCAGAGGTTCTGGCTAGTCAACAAAAGGATGGACTGGGTATTAAGACTATCTTGTACCTCACTGGTACAAATAGGAATAATTGTGCTCTAATTGTATTCTGAGAGAAAAGCTTTATTTTAACAAGAAGGGTAATATGTAGGAGGAGCTAAGGGGAAAGGAGAACCGAGAGGAAAAGATGGAGTAAGGAAAGGAGAAGATGAAGTAGATGAGAAGCTCGGTAATGAGAGAGAAAAAGAAAGAGAAAGAGAGAGGGGGCATGGAGGCAGAAGTTCATGTGTCTCCACTAGTCAAAGATAGTTTACATAGCTAGGTTGTGTATTAGGTTACACTTCTGATTGAACATTACCATACTTACAAAGCCCTTGATTAACATATAAAAATTATATAAAAGCCAAACGGAAAAGGGGGGGCATGGGATAGGGGTTTTCTGGGGAAGGGAAATGGGGAAAGGGATTGGCATCTGAAATGTAATTAAAATATCCAATATATATATATATATATATATATATATATATATATATGAGAGCATACACTAGCAATTTGACAGCACACCTGAAAACATTAGAACAAAAAGAAGCAAATATATGCAAGAGGAGTAGATGGCAGGAAATAATCAAACTCAGAGCTGAAATCAACCAAGTAGAAACAAAGAATTATACAAAATATCAACAAAACCAGGAGCTGGTTCTTTGAGAAAATCAACAAGATAGATAAACTCTTAGCCAGACTAATCAAAGGGCACAGAGACAGTATCTGAACTAATAAAATCAGAACTGAAAAGGGAGACATAACAACAGAAACTGAAGAAATTAAAAAAAAATCAACAGATTCTAATACAAAGGGCTATGTAGTGGCCCGCTCTGTTCCGTGGGTCCAGGTTTAGCAAGAGAGAGAGTGGGAGGAAGAAGGGGAAGAGCTGCTAAGAATAGAGACAAGTCAGAGGATCTATAGTAAAGTCTTCTTTACTGTCTCCACCATACACACACCACTACACCTACTACTACTCTACCACACATTCACACTCACACAGACACACACACTACAACAAGGAAATCCTGGGTATTTATAGGCTTTTGCCATGTGCCTTGTAGGCGCGTAAATACCACGTGCCTTGCAGGTGTGGATATGACATAAGCCTTACATTCGTGGACAGCACGTGCACCTTACAGGTATGTATGGCGTAGATAGCACGTGGACAACAAGTGCACCACATGCCTTGTAGGCGTCATACCACGTGCTCCTTGCAGCTGGGGGCACTTAACAGCAAAACAAGCTATATGGGATATCTGAGTGTGCTTCAGCTGTTGTAGGCTATTGAAAACCAAGTCTCATGTCAGGGTATATGGCTCAAGATGGCTGTAAAGCTGATAGCTGCTTTCTAGCCGCTTTTTGCTTAAAGTTGGCTCCCAACAGGCCTATACTCAACAAAATTGAATAGTCTGGATGAAATGGACAACTTTCTAGACATATACCAGGTACCAAAGTTAAACGGGGAGCAGATGAACCATCTAAACAGTTCTATAAACCCTAAAGAAATAGAAGCTGTCATTAAAAGTCTCCCCACCAAAAATAGTCTGCGACCAGTTTTAGTGCAGAATGCTATCAAACCTTCAAAGAAGACCTAATACCAATACTCTTCAAACTATTCCACAGAATAGAAACAGAAGGAACACTACGCAATTCGTTCTATGAAGCTACAATTATGCTCATATCAAAACTTCACATAGACCCAACAAAGAAAGAAAACTACACTCTCTCCCACTCTCTCTCTTGCTAAACCTGGACCCACGGAACAGAGCGGGCCACTACATAGCCCTTTGTATTAGAATCTGTTGATTTTTTTTTTAATTTCTTCAGTTTCTGTTGTTATGTCTCCCTTTTCAGTTCTGATTTTATTAGTTCAGATACTGTCTCTGTGCCCTTTGATTAGTCTGGCTAAGAGTTTATCTATTCTCAATAGAATTCTTGCAAACTGAATCCGAGAATACATCAAATCAATCATCCAGCATGATCAAGTAGGCTTTATCTCAGAAATGCAGGGATGGTTCAATATTCAGAAATTTATCAATGTAATCCACTACATAAACAAACTCAAAGAAAAAAAACCACCTGATTATCTCACTAGATGCTGAGGAAGCATTTGACAAAATCCAACATCCCTTCATGTTAAAAGTCTTTTACAAGATCAGGAATTCAAGGCCCATACCTAAACATAGTAAAAGCAATATACACCAAGCCAGTAACCAACATCAAAGTAAATGGAGTGAAATTTGAAGCAATCCCACTAAGCTCAGGGACTAGACAAGGCTGCCCACTCTCACCCTACCTATTTAATATAGTACTGGAAGTCCTAGCCAGAACAATTAGACAAAAAAAGGGAAGTCAAAGGGATACAAATAGGAAAGGAAGAAGACAAACTTTCACTATTTGCAGATGATATGATAGGATATTTAAGTCACCCTAAAACTCCCACCAGAGAACTCCTAAACCTGATAAACAACTTCAGTAAAGTGGCTGGATATAAAATCAACTCAAACAAATCAGTAGCCTTCTCTACTCAAAGGATAAAGATGCTGAGGAATAAATTAGGGAAATGACACCCTTCACAATAGTCACAAATAATATAAAATATTTTGGAGTGAATCTAATCAAGTAAGTGAGAGATCTGTATGACAAGAACTTCAAATCTCTGAGGAAAGAAATCAGAAAGATCTCAGAATATAGAAAGATCTCCCATGCTCATGGATTGGCAGGAAAAATTTGGTAAAAATGGCCATCTTGTCAAAAGCAATCTACTAATTCAATGTGATCCGCATTAAAATGCCAAGTCAATTCTTCATAGAAATAGAAAGAGCAATTTGCAAATTCATTTGGAATAAACAAAAACCAAGGATAGTGAGAACTATTCTCAACAATATAAGAACTGGGAGAATCACCATCTCTGACCTCAAACTGTACTACAGAGCAATAGTAATTAAAAACTGCATGGTATTGGTACAGAGATATGCAGGAAGATCAATGGAATAGAATTGAAGATCCAGAAATGAACCCACACCTAAGGCTACTTGATCTTTGCCAAAGGAGCTAAAACCATCCAGTGGAAATAGATAGCATTTTCAACAAATGGAACTGGATTAACTGGAGGTCAGCATGTAGAAGAATGCAAATCAATCCATTCTTATCCCCTTGTACAAAGCTCAAGTCCAAGTGGATAAAGGACCTTCACATAAAACCAGATACACTGAAACTAATAGAAGAGGAGGTGGGGAAGACCCTCGAATACCTAGGCACAGGGAAAAGTTCCTGAACAGAACACCAATGGCTTATGCTCTAAGATCAAGAAGTGACAAATGGGACCTCATAAAATTGCAAAGTTTCTTTAAGGCAAAAGACACTGTCAACAAGACAAAACAGCAACCAACACATTGGGAAGAGATCATCACCAATCCTACATGCGATAGTAGACTAATATCCAATATATACAAAGAACTCAAGAAATTAAACTCCAGACAACCAAAGAACCCTATTTAAAAATGGGGCAGAGAGCTAAACAAAGAATTCTCAGCTGAGGAAACTCCAATGGCCGAGAAGCACTTTAAGAAATGCTCAACATCCTTAGTCATCAGGGAAATGCAAATCAAAAGAACCCTGAGATACCACCTCACACCAGTCAGAATGGTTAAGATTAAAAATTCAAGGGATGGTAAATGCTGGTGAGGATGTGGAGAAGAAGAACATTCTTCCATTGTTGGTGGGGTTGGTTGCAAGATGGTACAACCACTCTAGAAATCAGTCTGGCAGTTCCTCTGAAAATTAGACACAGCACTACCTGAGGACCCAGCTGTACCACTCCTGGGCATATACCCAGAAGATGCTCCAACATATAACAAGGACATATGCTCCATTATGTTCATAGCAGCCTTATTTATAATAGCCAGAAGCTGGAAAGAACACAGATGTCCTTCAACAGAGGAATGGATACATAAAATGTGGTCCATTTACACAATGGAGTACTACTCAGCTATTAAAAATAATGAATTTGAGAAATTCTTAGGTAAATGGATTGAACTAGAAAATATCATCCTGAGTGAAGTAACCCAATCACAAAAGAACACACATGGTATTTACTCACTGATAAGTGGATATTAGCACAAAAGCTTGAGATAGCCAAAATTTAACTAGCAGACCACATGAAGCTCATGAAGAAGGAAGACCAAGTGAGGAGGCCTCGGTCCTACTCGGAAGGAGTGTCAGAATGCTCAAAGGAGCAAATATGGCTACAAAGTGTGGGATATAAAGTCAAGGAGGGGCCGTCTGGAGACCACTCTACCTTGGTACCCGTCCCATGTGCAGTCACCAAAGATAGATGTGGATATGGATGTCAGGAAGTGCATGCAGACAGGAACCTAATGTAGCGGTTTCCTCATAGGTCTGCCAGAGCTGGACATATCCAGAGACAGATGCTCCCAGCTAGCCATTGATCTGATCAAGGGTTCTCAATGGAGAAGCTAGAGGACTGAAGGAACTGAAAGGGTTGGTGGCCCAAAGAGCAGAGCAACAGTGCCAAGAAAACAGAGCTCCCCAGGGTCTAAGCCACTAGCCTGGGAGCACAAAGGGAGGCACCCATGTCTTCAGATGTATACTTAGGGGAGGATGACCTTGTCAGTGATGGGTGGGAGAGGAGATCCTTGATCCCATGAAGGCTGAACACCAAGTGGGGAGGAATTCGAGGGTGGGGAAGGGAGAGGGGAGTGGGGCGTAGGTGGGGGCACAACCTTGTGGAGGCAGGAGAAGGTAGGGAAAAAATTCCTGGGTGGTGGGGGAATTGGGTAAGGGGATAAAATCTGAAATGTAAACATAATGTCCAATAAAAAATAAACAATAAATTGACAAAATCTTAAAAAAAAATGAAAGAAATTTAGGAGGCAGTTTAGGTTAATGGAAACAGCTCCATAGAAAAAGGAAAATCACACCCTTATAGAATCAGAATGATGGGATAAGGGGTTCCTGGGTGGTGGGGGGAATGGTGTAATGGGATAAAATTTGAAATGTAAATATTATATCCAATAACAAAAGGGGGGGAAGAAAAGTTGTTAGAATCAACATCTTTAATAAAATGTCAGCCTTCTAAAAAA
>JANHMN010000839.1:0-14819 GCA_030674055.1 Rhabdomys pumilio
ATCTGTGGGCACTCTGGCCTGGGAAGAGTGGTCAAGAAATTATACTCTTGAAGGCGAAAAGAGTCAGATCAAGATAGCCACTGCTCTCTTTTGAGGCTGTTGCTACTCTAGACTAGCAAGAGAGCAGTGTAAGCCTGAAGGGCTGGCACAAACAGGAGGAGAGTCACTGCTTATGTGTCTCTGATGGTCTGACAACTGCCAGTGATCCAAGGTCAGTATTTCAGGCAAGAACTCTATTCCTCAGGAAGTGGTACCACTGTTATATGAAAAAAGCTCTCAGATGAGCCTTCATAAAATAATTCTCACACATTTATTCTTATTGAATATGGTCTTATAAACATTTTGGGATGGGTTGCAGTCTGACAACAGATGCTTTCTATTAGCTTGGTCTGAGATGTTAGGAATGACTCATCTACATATAGAGGGGTTGAGGTGCTGCCCCTATGTTCCTGATTGTCAGGATCTTCTCCACAGAATTTTGTGGTCACATGACAGGGGCATAAACAGGAACAGGTGAAACACCTACTGGTATGAGATTTCAGGGCTTCCAAAACTACTACATCTTACCAAGCTTCCTGACTTGGTCCACTGTCCCACACTTCTTTTACTCTGTTTTCAATTGTGTAGAATCACTTATTACATGTATTTTCTTGTGTGTAGTTCACCTCCTTGGGTTGGAGTTTTCCTTATAGTATTTTTTGTAGGACTGGATTTGTGGATACATATTTTTCAATTTGCTTCTGCTTTGGAATATCTTATTTTCTTCACCTGTGGTGACTGAGAGTTCTGTTGGGTATAGTATTCTAAATTGACATCTGTAATTTCTCAGAGGCTGTAATACATCCGTATGTTTATGCCCTTCAAACCTTCAGAGTCTTTGTTGAGGTGGAGAAGTCATATGTAATTCTGATAGGCCTTTTATGTCATTTAATATTTTTCCTTACAGCTTTTAATATTCTTTCTTTGTTTTGCAGATTTTGTGTTTCCATTATTATGTATGTGGTGGGCAGATTTTCTTTCCTGGTTCAAACTCATTGGTATTGTGAAAGCTTCATGTATGGTTATAGGCATTGGTTTCTTTAGTTTGGGGAATTTTCTTCTATGCTTTTGCTGAAAATGTTTTCCACTGTTTGTTGTTGGTACTCTTTCTTTCATTGATGTTTTTCTTAGGATTAGTCTTTCCAGGAATTTGTAGATTTTCTTAAATTGTGTTTTCTTTATTGCTTCTTGAACTGTTTTATTAATTTACTTCACCTGTTTAATTGTATTTTCCTGTATTTCTTTAAGAGATTTAACAGTTTTCTCTTTAAAGGAAACACATTTTGTATTTTCCTAAATTTTTCTGCAGGATTTATTCATTTTCTTTTCAAATCAATTAAACACATTATAAGGGTGCATTTAATCTTACTTCCTTGTGCTATGGTTGTTTTAGGAGATCAAGGGCTTGCTACAGTGTAATTGTTTTGCTCTGAAGGCTCCATGTTGCCTAGGCTCTTGTTATTTGGGATCTAATGCTGGGTCTTCACAATCTGGTTGTCCCTGGATATTTCTAGTGTACCAAATATTGGAGAGGCAGGCATAATCTGGATGTTCCTTGTGTAGGAGGCCTTTGGTGGGCAGTTTTATACTGTAGGTTCTTAATGTAGCAGGCGTAAATATTCCATGTTTGTTTTGCCAAATAGAGGCCAGCAGAGCTGAAATCAATCAACGGAGTTCATGGTTCATTCTGAAGCTAGCTCAGGGTATCTGGGCATGCTCTAAGAGAAAGGCAGTAGAATTGAGGGAAGGTATCTGGCCTGATTGTTTCTTGTTGAGAGTGCCTGCACTTATCTTGTTTAATGGGCCTGACAGAGAGTAGCAGAGCAGCAGCCAGACAATGGAGCTCTGGGAACATGACCGAGCTAGCTCCTGAAAAAATAGTTTAATATAGAACCACATTTGAATTAGATTTCCTCTTTTATAATGTTATAACTCTGTGAACAAAGATTCTACTTCCCACATGAATGTTTTATTTTCAACTAGTGTTGCCCTTGTGCTGTTCTAAATTGGATGATGATGTTGCATGGAGTTTCATCACTCTGACTGATTATTATAATTCTGTATTGAAATTATTCATTATTACTGTGAATGTATGGTTTTAGATCCAACAGTTTTTAAAATAAGTGGGAACATCACATCTGGATATATCTCTATGTGGAATCTGATGCTGATCTAGGGACCTCTGCTTCTTCTAAACTACCATGTTTATTTTATTTTTCATTTTGTTATTATACTTATTTTTTAAATTGAACTATGATTATCTCATTCTACTCTTTCATTTTATATCTCAACCTTCTTCTATAAACTTCCTTGCTTTCCTTAAAATTCACTGATATTTTTATTTTATTTTTTCTTTAAGTGAAAGCAATCTGTTTTTATATAGTATATCTTGATGATAGTTTCTCCTCCCTCTATTCCTCTCAGTTCTTCCCCATATATAAAAAAAACTAATGTGTTTCTCCCATTAGAAAAGAGCAAGTTTCTAAGTGACAACAACCAAACAAAGCAGCTGTTTCCAGAATGATAAATCATTTTTACCACCTCCACATAAAACAGATCCCAAATCTCCTGACCATATAAACAACTTTGTGAAGTAGTTATAAAAAAAATCCAACTGAACAATGATTTACAGATCTAAAAAGAGTTTTTCAATAGAAATTCACAAATGGCCAAGAAAACCAGGCATCAAGGCTCCATGTGTGCACCAGCTCAACTTTTCTATGTACAATGATTTGTATGAATGTTGTCCTCTGAAACAAGGACCAAGTCTGTCAGTTTGGGGAGAGTAAGCTTTTGACTTTGCATCAGCCTGTATTATTTCGTGATTTCCATAGGACTTCATTGGCCAAAAACTTAATTGAAAGCGATCCATTCCCAACACTGTAGTCTGGCTACAAGACCTGCCTTATCCTCCATTACTAGGAGTTCTCAACAGGATCACTTTCATAAATTCAAAATAATTCTATGTGAATCCAAATGCCCTTCCAAGTTCCAACCACTTTTCCCAACACTCTCCACCTCCATTATACCTCTGTGCCAAAATGTTTCCTCCTGCTCCTTCCTGCACCTACCTCCATCCCACCTGTAATAATTATTCTATTGTCTTTCTTAGAAGGATATATTCATTTGTACTGGATGATGTCTCTTTACTTCATCCATCATTTCTCAATCTGTGGGAATTAAAAGGCTCTTTCAAAAGAGTCATTTAAGAGTACTGCAGGAAAATATATTTACATTATGATTCATAGCAATAGCAAAACTACAATTACAAAATAGCAAAAAAGTAACTTTTGCTGGATGTCATAGCAACTGGAGGAACTGAATTAAATGATCAAAGCATTATAAAGGTTAAGAACCACTGGCCTAACATATTGGGCCAATTATTTGTAGGTTGGTTATCATTTACTTAAGGACTGATATCCACTTGTATTTCAAACATACCATATTTGTCTTTGTAGGTTTGTGTTATCTCACTCAGGATCATTTGATTCTAGTTCAATCCACTTTCCTGCAAATTTCATGATGTGATTTTTTTTTTCACAGCAGAATAATACTCCAATGAGTAAATGTAACAGGTTTTTAATCCACTTTCAGCTGAGTAGAACATAGATTTTTTTTTCTAGTTCCAGGCTATTATGAATAATAAATCTACATTGAACATGTTTGAGCAAGTGTTTTTATGGTAGGATGGGGTGATTTTTGGTTGCTTGCCACAAAGTTTTATAGCTAGATTTTATGGTTGAGCAATTCCTCATGTACTAAGGAGCTAACTTGTTGATGTCCATAGTAGTTGTTCATGTTTTCACTGTAACTGAAAATGAAGGAGTGTTCCTGCTCCATATCCTTGCTAACATGAGGTAGCATTGTGTCATTGACCTCAGTTATCAGTGTAGGTTGTAATCTATATGTAGATCTGATTTATATTAGATTTCCAGGTTGTTTAATGATGTTGAACTTTCCTTTACATTTTCTCAGTTTATTGAACATAATTTGTACAATAATTTTCAGTTTTATATTTTTTTTGATACCTAGATTATTGAGTTCTTTATGTATTCTAGACGTTAGTGCTCTGTCGGATGTAGAGTTTGGTAAAAATAATTAATCAATTAGTAGGCAACTGTTTTGTCTAAATAACGGTGTCCTTTGTCTTACAAATTTGTCAGTTTCATGAAGTCCCATCTTTTAATGCTTCACCTTAGTGCCTATGCTATTAGTGTTCTGTTAAAAAACTCTTCACCTGCTGCTTTGAATTCAAAGTTATTCCCCACTTTATCTTCTATCTGGTTCAGTGTATCTTCTTTTATATTGTGGTCTTGGTCCACTGGGAATTGAGGGTTTTGCACAGCAATGAATATGGAACTTTTTCCATCCTTCTCCATGCAGAAATCCATTTTATCACCATCATTTGATGAAGATGCTGCCTTATTCCCAGTATGTAATTTTGTAGTCTATCAAATTCAGGTGTCCATATGTATTTGAGTTTTTGGTTCAATTTTATTGACTAAAGTGTTATTTTGGCCAATACCATGTAGTTTTTATTATGATATCTCTATAAAACAAAGTTCAATCAAGGATGGCAATATTTCCAGCAGTGATTTTATTGTTCATTATTGTTTTTGGTATTATGTTTTATTTTTACAGATGAAGTTGAGAATTATTCTCTGAAATTCTAAAGAACTGTGTTAAAACTTTTAAGTGGGTTGCATTGGATCTTTAGAATGCTTTTGATAGGATGTTTATTTTAATATGTTAATCTTTTAGATCCATGTGCATGGAAGAATGTTTCATTTTCTCATATATCTTTCAATTTCTTTTTTTCATTTTTTTATTTCATTTCATTTCATTTTATTTCATTTCATTTCATTTTATTTCATTTCAATTTTTTCATATATTTTTCAATTTCTTTCACTTGAAGTTTTATCACAGAAGACTGTAAGTTGCTTGGTTAAAGATATGTCAAGATATTTAATATTATTTGAGGCTTTTGTGAATTGGTTGTATTTCTCCTATTTCCTTCTCAGTCCATTTGTTTTTTGTATATAGGAGGGCTACTGATTTATTTTTAGTTAATCTTTTATCCAAACACATTGCTGAACATGTAGGAGATGTAGGAGTCTCCTAGTGGTAGCTTTATGGTGAGTTGTACATAGTATCCTATCATTTGCAAACAATTGTATATTGACTTCTTCTTTTCCAGATTTTATTCCCTTGATCTCCTTCAGTTGTCTTATTGCTCTAGCTAAAATTTGGAGTAGTATACCCAATAGATATGTAGAGAATAAACAAATTGGTTTGTTCCTGATTTTAGTCCAATTAATTTGTGTTTTTCTTCATTTCATTTGATTTTGGCTATATGCTTGCTGTAAATTGCCTTCCTTACAATTAAATATGACCTTTGTGTCCCTAATTTCTTTAACACTTTTGTAATGAAGGTACATTAATTTTTTTGAAAATCCTATTTTGTACCTATTTAGATGATCATTTGGTTTTTCTCTCAGTTCATATTTATGGTATGTTGCATTCACATATTTTTGTATATCACCATCACTAAATCTCTGGGATAAAGTATAATTCATTGTTGGGTTGCTATATTGTTGCCTTCCATTTCAAGAATTTTATTTAGAATTTTTCCAACCCTGTACTTGAGAAAAATTGGTCTGTAATTCTTTTTCCTTGAGTCTATGTGACTTTAGTATCAGGATAACTGCACTTAATCAGATGCATTGTAAAATGTTTCTTTTATTTCTTCTTCTGTAATAATTTGAGTAATATTGGCATTAAATATTCTTTCAAAATCTAGGAGAATTATGCATTTAAACTATCTTGAACTGGCATGGTTTTCTTTGGGAGATTTTAATGACTGCTTCTATTTTGTCGTGGGTAACTGGACTATTTAAATTATTTACATGATCTTGATTTAGTTTGGGTAAGTAGTATCAAATGATAAAACTTTCCATTGTATTTAGAATTCCAAGTTTTGTAGAGTACAAATTTTTAAAGTATCTCCTTATCCTATAACTGTCTGTTTTTAGGTCTTTCATGTGAAAAGTCTCTGTCCAACTTTAGTAAATTTAGTTAAGGATTTGTTTAGTTTCACTGATTTTCACAAAGAACCAAGTCTTTATTTTATTAATTCTTTTTCTTTTATTTATATTTTATTGATTTAAGTCCTATTTTTTATTTTTTGCATTAATTATTTTATTTATTTATATCCCATATGTTGACCTCTCCTTGTTGTCCCCTCTCCCAGATGTCTTCATGCCATCATCCCTCTTCCCCATCTGCCCTCGGTGACATTCTCTTCTCTGGAGCATCAAATCTTTACAGAATGTCTCATCCTCTTCCTCTGGTGCCAGACCAGGCACTCTTCTGCTACATGTGTGTTGGGGGCCTACAATGAGCCAGTTTATTCTCTTTGGTTGGTAGCTTAGTCTCTGGGAGCTCCCAGGGTTTCTGGTTAATTGACATTGTTGATATTCCTATGGAGATGTCATCACACTCATCTTCTTCAAACTTTTCCCTAACTCTTTGATACAATTCCCAAACCTCAGTCCGTGGATTTGGCTGAACTCTCTGCCTCTGTCTCAGACAGCTGCTTGACTCTCCGAGGACAGCCATTTAGACTCCTGTCTCCAAGAATAACATAGCATCAGTAATAGTGTCTGGGGTTGGTGCTTACCCATTTGATGTATTCCAACTTGGGTCAGATACTAGACAACCTTTCATTCAGTCTCTGCTTCATTATGTCTCTGCATTTCTCTTGGACAGAAAAAATCCTGGGCCAAAATTTTTGGAGGCGAGCTGTTGACCCCATCCCTCTACTAGAGGTCCTATCTATCTATTGAAAGTTGTCTCTTCAGGCTCCATATCCCCACTCAACATTTTAGATAAAGTCACCCCCTTAAGTCCTTTTATCTTCTCACATCCATGGTCTCTGAGACTTTCTAGAGGTTCTCCTCAACCCCCTATCATCCATTCCTTGATGCTGCATATTTCTTCCAATCATTCTCCAACCCCAAAGGGTTTTTTCCTTCTCCTTCCACTATGCCCTATAGCTTTTCTCCTCCCCCTCTACTCTCCATCCCAGGAAGCTCCCTCTTTCTCTTGTGATTATTTTGTTTCCCCTTTTAAGTGAGATAAAAGCATCTTACTTGGGCCTTTTATGCTAAACTTCTTATAGTCTGGGGTTTATGTCATGGATATTCTATACATTTTATCTAATATACATTTATCATTGAGTACATACCATGCATGTTCTTTTGGTTGAAGGATACCACACTCTGGATAACATTTTCTAGTTCCATAAATTTGCCAGCAAAATATATGATGTGCTCATTTTTAATACCTGAATAGTATTCCTTTGTATGAATGAATCATATTTTCTGTATCCACTCTTTGAATGAGGGACAGCTGGGTTGCTTCCAGTTTCTGGCTATTATGAATAAGGCTGCTATTATTTGTTGCCATGTAATACGTATGTGTATGATTACCCTTTTGTTCTCAAGATTTCCATTATGCTGTTGGGTTTTTATAGGATACTTCCTCAATTAATTTTTATGTAGGCACCAAGAGCTATGAACATTTCTCTGTGTATCAGTTTTGTGTCTGTATATTTGGTATCTCTGCATTGATAAACTAAGATTACTGTTATTGACAAAAATCAATGACCAATGACTGTTGAAATTTTTATTGCACATTTGTGACTGTTGGGTTGTGGTGGTGGCAGTGGTAGTGATGGTGGTAATGTGTGTTTTTCTTCTATTAATTTTAAAGTGAGAGTATTCTATTTCCTGGGGTTTTGTCAATGTAGTTAACCTCAATAAATTGAAGTTTTTCTACACATTTTATAGGGCTATACGACTTCACTGTAAGTATTTCTTTGCATCTACTTTGATTGAAAATTTAGCTGGGTAGACTCATCTGTTCTGGCATCTTAGAGACTGCAATAAATCTGTCCAGGCACTTCTGGACTTGGAGTATCTAATGAGGTGTCAATTGAAATTACATTATGTCTGTTTTGTATGCTACTTCATCTTATTCATTTGCTGCATTTAATATTCTTTCTTTGTTATATGTGTTTTATATTTTTATTATTATGTTTTGGGGGGATCTTTGTTTTCTGCTCCAATACAGTTGGTGTTCAAAGTTCTCCTTGTACCTTTATAGGATTCTCCTTCTTTAGCTTAGAAAAACAAATTAGATTATTTTGTTTAAACCATATTATGAACTTTAAGATGGGTTTTCCTCCTTTCTCTATACCAGTTATTCTTAGGTTTGGTCTTTTCAAGGTATTCCAGATGTACTGTTTGTTTGTTTAACAAAATTTTGATTTAACATTTTCTTTGACTGAGGGGTGTATTTCTTCTAAAATATCTCTAATTCTATCAGTTTGTTTTTCTTTATTGACTTAGTTTCATTTTCAGGTTCTGTATAGTTTTATTTATTTACTTCAACTGTTTGTTTTTTCTGGCTTTCTTTAAGAGATATATTCATTTTCTCCAAGTTTTTGTGTGTTTTCCTTGTTGTCTTTAAAGGATTTATTTATATACTCTTTAAAGACATCTATCATCTTTACATAATCTGTGTTATAGCCTTTTTTTTTTTTGCTTCAGGTATGTGTTATATTTAGAGTCATATGTGATAGAAGACCTCTGTTCTTGTGTAGATATATTGCCTTAACTGTTATTGATTGTGTTGTTACATGATCACCTAGGTGTTTAGGATTGGGATAATTATATATCTCAGAGCTGAATTTTTAACATTTGTATTTGTTTGATGTGTGTATTGTTCCTTAGATTATGTTACCTCTCTGAATATGTCAATACTATAATAGTGGTTTTACTTGCCAGCTCAGCAGGTGTGTTCACAGAGAGGGACTTTTTGTATTATAAGGTGTAGGCAGAAAGTAGAGTGGAGAAGGTCCTTTTGATCTGTCAGTGATGGGTTCCAAAAGGTAAAGGAAATCAAAATATTATGCTATAGAGTTGTAAACAAGACTGAGGGAATTGGTTTTCAGGGGCAGTAGAAATGCTGTAGGTCTGTTTTAGCCTGCTGTTTGTAGACGGTTTATACTGAAATTGCTGTATGAGACAAAGCAACAAGTGGGGAGAGGCAGACAGTGGTCAAGATCTGTGGAATCCATAGAAGATGGAAACACAAGGGCACAGAAGGCTACAGAGCTGGGAATGGTGTATATGTGGGGGGTGGTTGAGTAGGACAACCCAGAAAGGAGAAGGTGAGTGGGGAGCTTACTTAGTTTTCTTAGTTTCTAGGATATGGCTGGCCTATAGTTTACCAGGGCATATCTGTTGGATTTGGAAGCTTGTATACATCAATGAATGGGGGAGATAGAATAGAAGCGGATAATCTGTGGTATCTATTAAAGATGGGGGAGGAAGGGAGGCTTCAGCTGTTCTTTTGTTGCATCACTAAAGATGATATTGAGGGATAAGGTCTGGGAAAATAGAATGAGTAGAAAGTTCTGCACCTAATCTATCTTCTTTTTTGAGGTGGGCCATATACTCCATACTTTTTACCTTTGCTCAATGTCACTCTTTTAAAACTGCCCACATATATTCATTATACTCTGCTCCCAATAACACTTGTAAATTTGTTCCAACCTTAATCATTCCTTTTACTGTTTCAGAATATTATTCATATCAGCACATTATCTGTTTATATATATATTCATTTTCATATATATTTATATATATATATTTCATATATATACATTTTATATATATTTCATATATATTCATATATGAAATAATATATATTCATTCATATGTGACCATGATATATATATATATATATCATGGTCATCTTTATAACCCTTGTGTTTAGACTGTGCCAGGGAAACCAGTTTAGTCATCAATTGTTACACATGTAAAATAATTAACTTCTTTCTTTGACTATTTTTGAATGAGATAGTTTAGTAAAGAAGGGCAAGATATTTTCCTCATTTTTCTACAAACCATACATATGCAGAACCAGTCATGAAAGTTATTCTTATTTGTTGTGAGTTCATTAAAGTAATGCATGTATTGCCTGTAAGAAGACCATTTGCATCCCCATTCTTATAACCATTATGCATTTATTTATGTTAAACCTTAGAATGGATAGTTATAAAGTACTTTTTTATGGATAGGGATTAAAGCATCACTTACTTCAGAATCATCCATAGTCATATATCTTGTCCTTCATCACAGATCATTTTTAAGATAGGCTTCTTAGAGTAAGGATGAGTGTGTCACTTATGGATGAAAATAAAACTAAACATGTAGATGAGGTTTGACAATAAGTAGATTAGGCTCAATGGCAGCATTGAGGTCATACTTACGTGATATGAATTCCTACCACCATTGAATTTCCTGTGGTTTCATAGTATCAGATATGAAATACTCCTTTGATGAATATCTCTTCCTGCACTTATGCTATTTGGTACATAAACAGATATTTTCAGTATGCACAAAATAGGCAAACTTTAGTCAAGGATCTAAAATCCTGCATAATTTGATTTCAGTGATTGTATTTTGAAGCCATACATGAGGCAAATTTGTGTGAAAACACACACAATAACAATCTAAAATTCAAGATAACACCGAAGATGTAGAATATGCAAAACTTAATTCTAAAATAAAGTGTTATCCTTAGATAAATTAGTAAATGAAACAGACTTCATGCTTCTTAATTAAGTCAAAGATAGAATTCTAGTCTTGAAGCATACATTGTATAATAAAAAAGCAACAGCAAAATGCCCATGATGAAGGTAAAGGAACAAGTTTTGAATGAGTAAATCACTTGAGAAAAAAGAGTAGAGTTCCATGGTCATTAAATAAAAAATACAAGGTATCAAAGGAGAAATTTGATTCTTCTGAAAATAAACTCAATAAATGTCAACTTAAGTATAAAACAGAGACACAATCTCTTGATGAAGTGGTCGCTTCAGAAATACACATAGATTTAATGTAATAGAAATATGACAATATAAGTTGAGGAGCATGCTTTTCAATTCAAGGTAAAACTCACAAATGGTTAGAAGCACAGTATTCAAAACCTATTTTAAAATACTTAGTAGTAGTACAGTCCCTAAATTTTAACAAATGTCATAGATAAATATAACAACATAATGCTAGTGAAAGATTTAAGCTTCAAGAATGTAATGGCATTTATTAGTTTGAAATAATTCAGACTGCTAACCAAATCAGAGTATCCAAGGGATTTATCAAAATGAGTACATATGGGTCCCAAATCATAGAACACCATTTAAGAACTGAATTCTAAACAATAATGTCAGTATTGTAGAATATATATATATCCAGAATTAGACATATTTCATAATATGATGTCAGAATCAAATTGCATTTATACAGTATTGGTCTGAAATGTCATGACTCAAAATAGATGCAAAAAATTCACAAATTGATGCAAAGCATACAAAGACAGAGAAAAGCCATTGAACTTTTAGGATTTTTGTCACTATAAGCAAAAAGCACTGCATAAATTTGAAATAATTCAGAGTCCTTTAAAAAATGTCTTTCTAATACAATAAAGGAAGGTGACTCAGGAAGCACTTCAATGATTTAGGGATAATTAATATATTAGAGGGAAGAAAACAACTGAGGATTGATTCAGTCACTTTCATTTCTGAACAGATATGGATCATTGTGTGAAGTGTCCAGAAAGTCACTATGCCAACTCAGAGAAGAATCACTGCCTCCTGAAATCTGTGAGCTTTTTGGCCTATGAAGAGCCCTTGGGGATGGCACTCACCATCACAGCACTGGGCTTCTCTCTACTCACAGCTGTGGTTCTTATAGTCTTTGTGAAGCACAGAGACACACCCATTGTCAAGGCCAATAACAGGGCTCTCAGCTACACCCTGCTATGGACCCTCTTCATCTGTTTCCTCAGTTCCCTGCTCTTCATTGGCCAGCCAAATACAACCACCTGTATCTTGCAGCAGACAGCATTTGGAATTTTGTTCACTGTGGCTCTCTCCACAGTGTTGGCCAAAGCTCTTACAGTGGTTATTGCATTCAAGGTCACTGTTCCAGCTAGGATGGTGAGGTGGTTAATGGTATCAAAAGCCCCTAATTTCATCATTCCCATCTGCACACTGATCCAACTTCTTATCTGTGGAATCTGGCTGCTTACCTCTCCACCCTTCATTGATCAAGATCCTCATGCTGAACATGGTCACATCATCATTGTGTGCAACATGGGTTCAACAGTTGCCTTCCACACTGTCCTGGGCTACCTCTGCTCCTTAGCACTTGGGAGCTACACCATGGCCTTCTTGTCCAGGAATCTGCCTGACACATTCAATGAAGCCAAGTTCCTGTCATTCAGCATGCAGGTGTTCTTCTGTGTGTGGATCACTTTCCTCCCTGTCTACCATAGCACAAAGGGGAAGGTCATGGTGGCTATGGAAGTGTTCTCCATCTTGGCTTCCAGTATAGCACTGCTTGGATTGATTTTTGCCCCCAAGTGCTACATTATTTTGTTAAGGCCAGAAAAAAACTCCTGTCATAGCATCAGGCACAAAAAACATTCAAAAAGGAATATCCATTTAAATTTAGTTAAACATTAAAATTTATCTGTGATAGTAAATTAAATACTATGTTTTAACCAGTTCCACAGTATGCTAAGTGTCTTATTCGGGTTAATATGATATGATTGTGTATGTTAAAAACTTCATCTGATTGTATTAAACTTTCTTTGTTCTGAAACCATCAGTTTCATTTTATGTTTTAGATTCCTTATATGATTTTGTAACATAGTTTCACTATGTGCCCTTGCTGGCCTACTGTCCTGTAATTATTTCAGTGTAGCATAAACTGACTGAATTACTTGTTTTCTGACTCCAAATATTCTATTATATTATACTCTTTAAACTGAACATTGTTAGAGCAAATTGTCTCTCAAAATTCTGTCTAAGTTCAGTAAGATTCTTACTTCCATTGATCGGAAAAAAAAACATACTGTGTTTTCAAATAATAGTAGAAGTTTCTTCTATTTTAATGTTTGATACACAAGGAAAAATGAAGCCTCTTATTCTGGAGAACTATAAAAGATGTCTGGGTTGTAACTAGTGTTTGTTTATAGACTGAGAGCTCAGGAACAGGATGTAACTGATTGAATATTTCATTGGCTTTAATGTGCACACAACATTGGCATGCAGTTTCAGCTCACATAACAAAAGCATAAAATTATACACCAGAGGTTATATGGATTTTATATAATTCATTGAAAAAGTAAAACTCTTTTTTAATTGTTTATTTTATTTTATTTATTTAATTAACACATATTGTCTGCCTTTCTAGATTCCCCTCCACAAAATCTTCCACCTGCTTCTGTAATTGTACTCCTCTACCCTCCCACCCACTCAGGTCTCAAGGCCATAGCATTACTCTGGATGGGGCATCGAGCTTTAAAAGACCAAGGGCCTCCTGTTCTGTTGATGTTAGATAAGGCAGTCCTCTGCTACATATGCACCTGAAGCAATGGGTTCTTTCTTGTGTACCCTTTGGTTGGTGGTTTAGTCCCTGGGAGCTCTGAGGGGTCTGGCTCCTTGATATTGTTGTTCTTCCTATGGGGTTGTAAAACCCTTCAGCTCCTTTTCTTCTTCCCCTAAATTCCCCCATTGGGATCCCTGTGCTCTGTCTGATGGTTGTTGGTTGTGAGCATCCACATGTGTATTTGTCAGGCTCTGGTAGAGTCTCTCAGGGGACAGCTGTACCAGGCTCCTGTCAGTAAGTGCTTCCTTGCACCAATAATGTCTGGGTTCAGTGTCTGCAGATGGGTTACCCCTAGTTGAAGCAGTCTCTGGATGGCCTTTACTTCAGACTCTGATCTACTTTTTGTCCCTACATTTCTTTTACACAGGAGCAATTCTGGGGTAATATCTTGAGTTGCATAGGTGGCAAAATCCATCAAACAAGGGCCATGCCTAACCACTGGATATGAGTTCTACTGGTTGTATCTGCCTTTTAATGGGTATTTTGGTCACTCTTATCCAGCTTGGGTTCTGGCAAACTCTTTCTTCCCTGGTATCTGGGACTTTCTTGTGGTTACCCCCAGTTCGCTATCCCCAACTGCTCCATACCTCCATTTAATTTTCTGACTCTCTGTACTTCTCCTGCATCTCTTCTCACACCAGATTCTGCCCACTTTTTCACCTCTCAATTCTATCTCCCTCTCATGTGACTCCTGCCCTGTAACTCCCATAATTATTTTGTCCCTCCTTCTAAGTAAGACTGAATGTGTGTGTTGTATCATTGGTATTTCAAGATTGTTGGCTAATATTCACTTCAATGAGTGTATGCCACATGTGTTATAGTGAGACTAGGTTATTGCACTCAGGATGATATTTCCTACTTACATCCATTTGCCTGCAAGAACCATACTTTCATTATCCATTTTTCCATTGTGGACATCTGATACTGTAGTGTCTCTAGTACTGAATTGGTGCCTTTCAAGTTTTGTTTTTTTCCTGAGTGTTTTCACTTCATTGTTTGTTATGAGATAGATTATTTTTTATTTGATAGTTTTTTGAAATTCACTATGATGACTAATCTGTTTTCAACTTCACAGATATCTCTTGGATTATTGCTGTTCTATTGCTGTGATTAAGGATATTATAAAATAAATTATTTAATTTGAAGGCATCTTCACATATTTAGTTTGCTATTTCACCATGATAATAATGGTAGAAATCACACAGCCATGGCATAGAAACATTCATTGAGAGACTTATATGGTAATCTATAGGCAGCCAG
>JANHMN010000840.1:0-14794 GCA_030674055.1 Rhabdomys pumilio
TACCATGGGGCCCCCGACCTCAGGGCTCTCAAATATGTGGGGCAGTAATCGAGAGTTGGCCAAGCCTGAGGCCTCCAATGCAATGGGATCGCCATGGTGATCCACAGCGGGAAGTGCAGGACTTGACCTCTGTTCCACCTCCAGACTTGTATTAACACCTCAGATGGGCCCTCAATTGGTTGACACAGATTTTCAGAGACCATTACCATCCAACACAGTGGGTTTGATTATAGGAAGGAGCTCCATCACTTTGCAGGGCTTAATAATTCATCCTGGGGTGATTGATCCAGAGTATATGGAACAGTAAAGATTATGGTGTCCTCCCCTAGAGGAGTGTCTGCCATTTCTCCTGGAGATAAAATAACACAGATGTTACTATTACCCAGTTGCCATGATTGATTTCCTGCAAAGAATGTTGAGCGAGGATCCAAAGGTTTTGGCTCTACTGGAACTGATTCCATATTTTGTTCCCTGAATCTTGATTCTCGGTCTTTAATAAATTTATTTATAGAAGGAAAATCAATTTCTGGCCTTTTGGATACTGGCGCTGATCACAGCATAATCAGTATTAAGGATTGGCCCAAGGGGTGGCATAAACAAAACTCAAATCAGATGTTAAGGGGATTAAGATACGCCAAGGAGTCTGAGATGAGCGCTCAACTGTTACACTGGAGAGATGATGAAGGACATTCTGGAGTTTTCCAGCCTTATGTTATGGGGCTTCCTGTTTCTTTATGGGGAAGGGATCTCCTGACAAAAAAATAGGCTATATGTTAACTAATGAAAAGGAATATAGCCCACAATCTTGTCACATAATGTCTGACATGGGTTACATTCCAGGAAAAGGACTGGGGAAAAGATTGCAGGGATGAACGTGTCCCATGCCCCTAAAACAGAAGCAAGATAGAACTGGAGTGGGTTTTTCATAGGGGCCACTGAAGATGTTCTTCCCATGTCATGGAAATTTGAGGAGCCCATGTGGGTTCCTCAGTGGCCACTCCCCTCAGAAAAATTACAAGCTGTACAAGAGTTGGTAAAAGAACAATTATTGTTAGGTCATCTGCAGCCATCTACAGCACCTTGAAATACACCCATTTTTGTGATAAAGAAAAAATCTGGGAAATGGAAGCTTTTACATGATTTAAGAGAAATTAATAAACAAATGATTTTGATGGGACTGGTACAACGAGGTCTGCCTTAACCCTTGCATTGCCCAAAAATTGGCCTGTCATAGTTTTAGATATTAAAAATTGTTTCTTTTCAATCCCATCACATCAAAAGGATATGGCTAGGTTTGCTTTTACAGTCCCTTCCATGAATCATGCAGAGCCAGATCAATGATATGAATGGGTTGTATTGCCACAAGGCATGACCAACAGTCCCACTATGTGTCAACTGTATGTTGATGCTGCCTTGAAAGAAGTCAGACAGAATTTTTTGAAAATCAAATGTTATCATTATATGAATGATATTCTTGTTGCTGCCCCTACCGAGCAGATGCTTGATGAACTCTATAGAGCTGTTGTGTTAAGTTTAAGAAACAGTTAGTGACAGCTCCTGAGAAGGTACAAAAGGGCTCTGTGGTTAATTATTTAGGAACAAAAATATCTTTAGGACAAGTAATTCCTCAAAAAGTCCAGATTAGCACAGACAATTTGCATACCTTGAATGATTTTCAAAGATTGTTGGGAGATATACAGTTGCTTAGACCCTATCTCTCATTGTCTAATAAACAATTACAGCCATTATATGATATTTTACCAGGTGATTCGGACCTCAACTCCCCTAGACATTTAACTAATGAAGCTAGAACAGCATTAACATTAGTGGGAAAAGGCATACAAGATGCAGCCTTGAGGCGTAGAGATGAATCCCAGGATATTGCATTATGCATATTGCCAATTAAATGTCAGCCTACAGGAGTATTATGGCAAGGGGCCCCTTTACTTTGGGTGCATCCGAAAATCTCTCCTGCTCAGACACTCATTCATTATCCAACTGCAGTAACCCAATTAGCCATGCTGGGAATTCATCAGAGTGTTCAACACTTTGGCATCCAACCTACAAGCCTAATTGTACCATATACAGCTGCTCAATTCAAAGTACTGAAGGCCACTGTGGATGATTGGGCAACTTTGAGATGTACTTTTAATGGGACAATGAATAATCATTTTCCAAAGGACTCTATATTACAGTTGATTAATGCTCATCCTGTGGTCTTTCCACAGATCACCCATAGAAAGCCTTTGTTAAACTGCTCTACTATTTTTACAGATGGTTCTATGACAGGATGTGGAGCATTTTTGGTTGCAGGACCTTTGCCTGTAACCATCCAATTTCCCCCAGCGTCCCCTCAAGTTTTCGAATTACAGATTGTGATAAAGGTTTTTGAATGATTTTCTTGTTTAAAGACAGACAATGGACCAGCGTACACCTCTACTTCTTTTGTGTCCTTTTGTAAGAACATGGGAGTTCACCTTAACCATGGTTTGCCCTATAATCCTCAGGGGCAGGGCATTGCTGAACGGACACACTACACCATAAAGGAATGTCTTCTGAAACAAAGAGGGGGAATAACCTCTGGCAACAAGCCTAGAGAGAGAGTGGCTATAGCCCTCTTTACCCTAAATTTTTTGACTCTGGATAAGCAGGGATGGTCTGCAGCTGATCGCCATGCTGATTCCAATGCTACCCATAAAGGCATGGTAATGTGGAAGGACATATTGACAGGAAAATGGAGTGGCCCAGACCTAGTATTGGTGTGGGCAAGAGGGTCTGCTTGTGTGTTTCCTCAGGATCAACATCAGCCATTTTGGGTTCCAGAAAGACTTACCAGGGTTATATAGCAAGAAGACAGGAATGGAGATGCTAAGGAAGACTCTTCTGCTAATGTGAATACTACCAGCAACAAGGAGCAATGCTAGTTTTTATTATGGAAGTCTCACCTTTGAAAACTCAGTATTTCTTTTATAAGCCATGATAGTAATCTTTCCAAAAGCCTTTCTCAGTTTCTTACAGGAAATTGATTGAGAGAGTTACGAAAGTTCATTGTTCACATTAACTTGACAAGAGTGGATGCCTCCCTGGCCTCCGAATTGATCAGCTGGACTCTTCAAGCAATGTCCCACATCAAGGAGTGGGTGGGAATCAGAGAGATTGCTATGTGCCTGGTCCCCATCAGTTGCCTTGCCTTTTGGTGCATGTGTCAGATGAAAACCAGACAGAAAATATCTCAGAACAAGCATTTGCAGCAGTGGAGATGGACAGTCTCCTCAAGTGTGGCTTGGCATGCTAGAAAGGTAGTCAATGACAGGTAAGACTCCTTGGGAATGTTACCAACCTAAGACAGGGACCAAAAACCAAAGCTGTTTGACTCCGCATGACAGGTAAGGAGCGTTGCTTACAAGGGGCAAACTAAGACAGGCACTCTCTCTGCCAAAATTAATAAATAAGGGGGAATTGTGAGGAGCGGGTGTGGCGGCGCGGCTCGCTAAAATGGTGCCTGGGCCAAATCTTATGAATGGCTCTAGAGCGCTGCTGCTTCTTGGCAGTTTGCTCACCCTGCGCCTTTCCCTAACTGAGCCACAACCACAAAACTACTGCACAGACTCGCTGCCACAAGAATCGGGCTGTTTGAGATGCACCAATGAGGCATGCACACGAGGCAGGTGCTGATTGGGACAGGCAGGGGTATAAAAGGACAGCCGTTAAGGGACTGAGAGAGAAGGGCTTCCAGAGAGTAGATTGTAAAGGATCCTGAATAAACTGCATTGAGAAGAACTCCAACTTGCATTGTTCCTGTCTGCTGGTCAGATAGAGGAGCGACAATGAATAAAATAAAATGTTTGCTAATAATATTAGTAGACAAATTCATAAATCAAGAAAATTAAACATAGATATTTGAATGTAGTTACAATAAAATTTCTACATACAATGAGGGTAAAAGACTAATCCCTGTACATTAAAAGGCACACAAGTGAGTAGAGAATATATCTGTGCTCCTTCTAAGAATTGTTTTTTAAAAATGAATTTGCGTATTGTTCTCAGGTCCTAAGGACATTACGTGCATATTTAGTATCATCAAAGGACAGAACAGGATGTTTGGACCATTGCAATTGAAATTAAAGGCAGCTGTTGGGTGGTTAAAAGCATAGACTGCTCTGCCAGAGGTTCTGATTTTAACTTTCAGTTACAGCATGATGACTCACCACCATTCATAATATCAGATCCCATCCTTTGGTTTGAGTGTGTGTGTGTGTGTGTGTGTGTGTGTGTGTGTGTCTATGTAAACACAAGGAACTCATATATACTAAATAAGTAAGTAATAAAAATGATATCTGTTGGTTATCTTATGGAGACTGAGAATCAAATCCATGTCCCTTTTGAGATAAACAAATCCCCTTCACCACTGGGCTTTCTCTCCTGTCCCATAAATGATATTTAAATGGATATCATTTTCAGTATGTTAATAAACTCAATTTAATGTTAATAATATTTCTGAAAGAGTTTTGAAAGTTGGCAAACTCAATCTAGAATTTATGGAGATAAACAAATGACAGCATTACTAAGTAAATTGGAACCCTAGAAAGGTGGCTTTATATCTTCTGACTTCATTCTTCTCTGTTGTATAAAATTAGAGTGATCAAGAATGTGGTGCACTCCTGCCTTCCAGAGGCATTTCAGGTGTGTACTTTGTATCATATGAGAGTCAGTAGGAGGGAGAGAAGAGAGAGACTATGTCTATAGGCTCAGCTCACTGTCCTGACCTGTGAATGTCTGAATGATAAGTAGCCTAACATTCCCTGAAAGAGGTAAGTATAAGATAGTCAGACTTGCATGGATTAAGAGCAGACAGTCTTTCAGAAAGGGGATCCAGAGATGAGAAAAAAAATCTTCCTATGGCCAATACTATGGGAATGAATGAGCCTGAGACATGCAATACTTTCAAGGGGTCAGTAATGTGGACAATGTGAGGAATGAGCCCTTGATGACCACCAAACAAAAACCATGAGGCCAAAACAGGAAGATAGCCTAATAAAACCAACACTCTGAGACCATAATGGATGAGCAGGGCATAGCACAACTGAGACCACAACTGACATGACCCCAAACTCTCAGAAAAACCTGTGACATCTGAGAAATACTTAGAGTGAGTGATTTTTGAGGAGAAGCAGCTGCAGCAGCCAAGACTCTTACTTCTGCTTTCATAAGGTTTATGCTATGAATTGTATCACTGTGGGAGGATACTCATAATTCTGTACACAGTAATAATCTGCCATATCTTCAGACTCCAGGTTGCTGATGGTGAGAGAATAATCTGCCCCAGACCCACTGCCACTGAACCTTGATGGGACCCCATCTGCCCGGTTAGTGGCACCATAGATCAGGGGCTTAGGAGATTTCCCTGGTTTCTGCTGCAACCAGATTAAATAACTGCTAATGCCCTTACTTGCCAGGCACCTGATACTGATTGTTTCTCGCAGAGAGACAGACATGGAGGATGGAGACTGGGTCATCTGGATGTCACATCTGACACCTGGGAGAGGAGAAAAAATGAATATCCACATAGGTAAGCCTGACAAAACAGGACATTTCCCAAATGCCAGTAAACACTAATCACTGTGTAAAAGAGTAATTTCCATTTTATTTCATTTTACCTGGAAACCAGAGGAACAAGATTCCAAGAAACTGAGAAAGGCCCTTCATATCCATGCTGAGTCCTGACTACAGTGACAGTGACAGAAGTTGTGACTAGTATATAAAGAAGTCCCCAGGGCTGTGCAGTGAGGTCATGCAAATCATTGGAAACCACTTAGCACTGTACACAGCTGCAAGGCCTACTCATCTCAGTACTTAGCACAAGTCTAGTGTCCTTAGACGTCTAAGGTCAAACCACTTGTATGTCTCCAGAAAATAAATTTGTTTGCAAAGATTTATAATTATAGATAACATCTGTAATGTAGGTAGTCTCTACTTAGAGTAACATGTTTCAAAGATATGATGGGGTAATATAGAATATCCTGATGTCAGAGGATATATAACAGAGAAAAACTATTAGATATTAACACACTCAAATAATTCTGATTTTCTAAAAAATATTATGTGCTCCCCTGTGTAGTGTTTGAAGTAGACATCTCTTGAAATTAAAAGGATAATTCATTATAACCATTATCACTGAATTAAAATATAAGATTTTACAGCATTAACTTTGCTAACTAATGTTCAAAGAGAGGAAATCCACCATAGGTGTACATATAACACTGCGATCTCAAGAACCTGTGTCATTTAAACATCTGATTCCTTGTGAAGATGGAAGTATTTTCACACTTAAAAATCAAATGGGTACAACTTTTGCTCAGTTCGTGATTCTCTATATTTTTCTCTTTTCTAACATTTGCAACTGTTTCACATAGTTTCTCAGCATAAAGATGGTAGAATTGAGTAATATAACAGAAAACACTGCTATTTTTACATTTTGTTCTTGAGCAGTAACTGGAGGTATTATCCTGATTCAGGCACCATTCTTACTGTCTGTGTGTTGTTCCCAGTCTCTAAAACAAGCTACAGTGCAGAGAAGTTTGTGCATCCTCATAACACAAATATTTAAAAACCACAGATCATACATTTATATCTTTATTATAACCATCCAACCTTATTCATTTTCACAAGAAGTACAATCATTTCAATCTTCAATACTTTGCTCTGAAGCCAAGGAAGGATTGGGCTCTTTCAGAAACTAACTGTGAAAGGCACTACAATGTTGCAACATGGGTTTATACACACTGATTTTCCAAGGACCTTCACTTGAAAGATGACTGAGAACAAAGACATAGTCATAAGGCAGCTTCTTCAATATACAGAGAACACTCCCAATCAGGACTATCACACAGCAGCTTTTGGATGGATTAATAATAATGATATCTTCCCTGCCTCTTTTTTGCACTCACTTTCTGCCTGTATATAACAAGTTTATCTGTGTTTCTTTGATTTTTGAGGCTTAGAAGACATTTCTGAGTTCTCACATTGTAGCCTCAGAATCCAAAGAATAATTGCTCAGAATACTTGTATTGCATGTCTGTAGGAGGATGATAGTTCCTCTCAACTTAGAAAAAAGGTGAATCATTAATATGCAGGGCATCTGGGATCTGAATTTTTACCACACCTCCTTTAATGATACATAAAAATACAAAGGAATTCCCAGAAACATTCAAATTTTCTTTATCAATAGGACTTAGGTCATACTAAGAACTAAATGATTTTGTTTTCAACCATATCTTCCTAAGAAAGTGTTCATTGATGGTATAATAGTGAGTATCACTGGCTTTTAAATATTCAACAATTTCTTAAGGGACTCTATATTACACATATTGACTACATACGTGTACATTTTGAGATTTGTGTGTCTCCTGAATTTGTTGATAAATAAATAGACCTTCTGGTCTTTTCATACTTCAAAAAGTCCATGTTTTAAGGAGAGACTACAAGCTAATGGTTTGAAAATAATGGAACTCACTGAACCTTCCCATAATTATCCAAGTCTAGACTCTGGAAGTTTTAAATTGAAACTGACATGTTAAAAGAACTTGCCAGGTGTAGTTATGAGTTTGAGATGACAAATACAGTCTGACATATCGGGGTGAAATCAGTATAATTACATGTGTTTTTCTCATAGGGAGAGAGAAAGTTGAGCTATACAGAGTGGCTGTTTACAGTGGAAAAGAAAACCATGGGAGAGAGTGCACATTGTTCTGTCTAAAGTGATAGTTTCTTGGAAGATACCTGGAGTCTAGAGTCTAGAGTCTAGGGTCTAGAGGCTGCTCTCTAATCTCCTTATCATTGAGGTTAATTCTGGGCTAACATCCAGGACTGTAAGAAAATTATATTTTTAATCAATTCTGAAGCTATTGTCATTTAACCTCAAGAAACCAATCAAAAGCACTGTCTTTGATTTATCTAAGCCTGTGGCATTCCTTAATATTCCAATATTCTAGAATTGTTATCATATGGTTACATTATGAAAAAAGGTTAATTTAAGATGAGAGCATTTCAAAAGGTATTCATGCCTATAAAACCCTCATTGTCAACTGTGAGTAACTTTAGAGAGAAAAACTGGAAAAATAAGTTGAAAGGAGGAAATGATTCTTTTGTCTCACAGAATCTCAAATGTCTACCCATCATGACTCCAATGTATGATTTCTGTGCCTGAGTTGACATAAAGCATGGTGGTAGAGGTTACATGAAGTAGAGTAGTTTTGTAAAAGAATGAAACAATGAAAATGATACAGAGTAGCCATGAGAAAATAAAAAAATAATAAATTTAAAATAAAATAAAATAATAAAATAAAATAAAAAACAATAAATAAATAAATAAATAAATAAATTGCTAGAAACAAAACTAAAAAGAACAAAAGAAAACCAAAATTAAAAAAAAAAAGGCCTTTTCTTCAGACACACAGCAGTTACTTTTTTGCTTCTACTAGATACAGTCTGTAATTTTCTTCTGAAGACCCTCAAACTCAGGAAACCCTTACTCACATCTCGGGAAATCACAGCCATCCACAAACTCCAAGACATTGTACCTGGATGCAATTAGCAGAGGTTTATCAGGAAAGAGAGCTGGCAGCCAGTGGTCAAACTGCATTATCCCACAGTTTGACCCTGAGTGGTGGGCTAAGAGGCCTTTTAAAGAGGAAAACCACAAACCAGGGGAGTGAGGAGGGGGTGAGGTGTTGTCAAGGATACATAACATAAAAATAGCGGAACATTCCAGAGGAGCCCAAACCTAAATGATACAGGATCATGTGGAAAGCACTCTGCACACCCCTTTCTTCTCAAGAATGTAGTCTTACCATGTCACTTGTTCAACTATTTCTCAGTTGTTATCCTGTCACTCGCCCTGTCATCATGGTGCTACTAGCTTCCCAGCCCCACATAGATGACTTGCATCTTTTTTTCTCAGGAATGTGTCTTCCTGATTTGGGCCTTCTCCACCCACAGGTGGGTTCTTTTCCCTGAGGCTTGAGGAATGTTAATACACTTCCCGGGATGTATCCCAGTGCAGTGAAGGCCTGAAATCTTACATTCAGTTCTGCCTTCTTGGAACTAGTGAGCCTGTATATTTTATAAAATGGTCTTTATAATTTTTCACTCTACACTTCCACTTACAAATGTTTCCTAATGATATAATCTACTAAAGATTAAGTTTTCAACACAGGCACTTGGGAAGACAATATAGGTTCAAACTGAAACATTAATTCGATGGTCACTAAATGTTCATCCTTGTCTTAAATAAAAACAAAATATATTGAGACAAATTATGACTGTCAATCCTTAAAGCCCTTGCATTTTGCAAAAGTGAAGTCAAATGCTTCCTAGGAAATTCAAAAAACTATTTTAGCTATAAGAGCATATAAAACTAACAGATAAAAGGATTTACTAAGTTAAAAAACAATAAGGTACCAATAATCACATGACTGAGTTAGAATGTTGTCATCATCTGTGGCCTACAATGATTTCCCCACTATAATTTAATATTCCTGTTAATATTTCCACATTTCCACCAATGTATTCAAAGTAGTTAAGTTTATGACTTTCTGTTCTGTTACTATAATAAGTTCATGAGACTCACTAAAAAGGAACATGGAAGGAGAAGTAACCTAAATCTGTGATCTAAGACCAACATCATTCATACTTGGATGCACAGTAAGCTGTCTCTTAAATTCTTGAAGATGTAAGTTGTGTTTTGTGCTGGCTACTGAGATATCCCATAGTGGTAAAACTAACAGAAGTGAAATTAAGAAGGTTAGGGAGGAGGGGAAGTGGTAAATAATAGTGTGTTAATTACAAAATATTTTCTGCTTCATGTATCCTAGCAAGTGATTATCATGACTCTGTTCATTCAACAATTTAATAATTTTAATTGTAAAGAATACCTAGGAGTAGGAAGAGCTTATGAGTCAATTCTGCCTCTCATGTGCTGAAAGATATAGAAAACTTATGAAAAATATAGAAAGTTTTACGACCCCTAGACCTGAGCAAAAGAATGAAGGTTCACTAGTCCCAAGGAAACAGAACAGAATGTAAGATTTTAGGTCTTCACTGCCCCAGAATACATTCCGGGAGGAGTGCATTATCTCTGAGTCAGAGGATACTTGCTGGATTAACATTCTTCAGACCTCAGGGAAGAGAACCCACCTGTGGGTGGGGAAGGCCCAAAGCAGGAAGACACATTCCTGACCACAAAGAAAGATGCAAGTCATCTGGGTGGTCACAGGAACTGGCTGACTGCAAGATAAATGGTTGTGCAAGGTTACATCCTTACAAAAGATAAGTGTATGTTTTCCGCATGACCCTGACTAAATTTGGGTTGGGACATTTTAAGACTTTCTACTGTTTTATGTTATATTACCTTGGTTACCCCCTCACCCCCCCCTTGGTTTGTGGTTCTTCCTATATAAGCCCTCCACTCCCAGCCAACGGGCTCAATTCCTCTGCTCCTGCATGGGTTATGAATTGACAATCAGTTGACTGATCCCGAAATATACCTCTTGCTGTTGCATCAAGAATGGTGTCTTGTGAGTTATTGGGTGGCTGTGAATTCCTGAGGCTTGAGCGGAGTCCTCCTTTTTTTTGGGGGGGGGGGAATCTTACAATGCTTTAGTGTTGGAGCACACTTGCAACATATTTATTTTGATATTTATGTCCTACCAAACATGCAGGGAATGTCAAGTAGTCCCTGAATCATGCTACAAGATCTATTAATGGATAATTGTCTAAAATCTTCCTTTAGAACAACTGATATGAGTTTTTTTTATTTTAAAATATTTAAAATTGTCTTTTAAAGATAAGACATACATAATCTATAATTGAGTAAAAATGTGATCTTTTTTAATTGTTCTAACAAGACTGCATTCTAAATATCTCAAATACCACTTTTACTTTCAGCTGGTATTTCCACACTTACATAATCTATTAAAAATCACTGAACTAGAACACAACTTTCTGAGAAAAGAGACCATGTTTTAACATTGCAGGCAAGTAGGTTACTGGTGGAACTAGTGATAGCTGCATCTTGCATAGAGTATTTTCAGTTTACTAGAGATCTCTAATTATACAACCTGCATTCAAAATTTGAAAATGAGAATTATTGGGCTTTTTGTTAGTTAGTTAGTTAGTTAGTTAGTTAGTTTGTTTGTTTGTTTCCCTTACAGACCCCAAAAGGCAGAAAGAAAATATACATATTAAGAAAATTAAAGTTGAAACATACAGACAGGAGCAGGTTGTCCTCTAAGAGGCTTGACTCAACAGCTGACTCAGATAGATACAGAAACACACAGCCAAAGAGTAGATGGAGCTTGGAGAGTCTGATAGAAGAATAAGAGGAATAATTACTGGGCCAAAGAGGATAGGAACTCCACAAAAATACCAACAGAATCAACTAACCTGGATCCTTTGGACAGTAAGGGTCTGAACTGACAACCAAAGAACATACACAGATTGGACCTAGGCCTTCCCACACATATAAACAGATGAGCAACTTGGTATTCATGTGGGCCCCAAACAACTGGAACAGGAGCTATTCCCAAAAATGTTGCCTTTACATGGAATATATTCTTCTAGCTGGGCTGCCTTGTCTGGCCTCAGTGGAAGAGGAAGCACCAAGCCTCACAGAGATTTGATGGGCCAGGGTGGAGTGATGCCCACTTTACATCACTCTCACTGCCCTCTTCCTGTCACTGCCTACCACAATCCTAGCCCCATTTTCCCTTCATTTCTCCTCTGAGACGATGGACGCCTCCTGAACTGGATACACTAAATCTCAAAGAAGAGAAAATTGTAAACACCCTTGAAGGCATTGTTACAGGAAAGAAGTTCCTGAACAGAAGACAAATGGCTAAAGCCTAAGACCAATTAATAATAAATGGGACAACATGAAACTTTAAAGCATTTGTAAGGCAGAGGACATTGTCAATAGGACAAATAAGAAGTCCACAAATTTGGAACTCTACATGTGACAGAGGGCTAATATCCAAAATTTACAAAACAAACTCAAGAGTTAGATACTAATAACCCAAATAACCCAATCAAACAATGGAATGGAGAACTAAACAGAGAATTCTCAACAGAAAATCTTGAATGTCCTAAAAAGTACTTTAAAAAGAGTTAAAAGTCCTTATTCATCAGGAAAATGCATATCAAACCACTCTAATAGGTTCCATGTTACACCCATCTGAATGGGTAAGATCGAAAACTCATGACAGCACTTGCTGGCAAGGATGTGGAGCAAATAGAACACTACCCCTTGCTGATGGGAGTGGAAACTTGTATAACCACTTTGGAAATCAATTTAGCAGTCTCTCAGAAAGCTGGAAATAGTTCTACCCAAGATACAGCCTTACCACTCTTGGACATGCACCCAAAAGATGTTCAGAAGTCTCACAAATATTCTTGCTCAACTATGTTCATAGCAGATTTATTTGTCATAGCAAGAAACTGAAAAGAACATAGATGTCTCTCAACTAAAGAAAATGTGGTACATTTACACAATGAAATACTATTCAGCTATTAAAAACCAAGACATCATAAATTTTTCAGGCAAATGGATGGAACTTGAGAATATCATCCTGAGTGAGATAACCCAGTCTCAAAAGGACATTCATGGTATGTACCCACTCATAAGTGGATATGTGCCATTAAAAAAAACAGCTAACACTTAACACGCCACAAACCCTATGAAGCTAAACAAGAAGGAAGGCCCCAGTAAGGAAGCTCAACTCTCTCTTAGATGGAGAAATAATATAGTAATAAGAGGCAAATAGAGGGAGGCAACTGAGAGGGAGGGGTGATACAGAGGGAAATGGGGGATTCAGGATCAGGTATGAGGAAGGACAGGAGACATGGCTAGATGACCAAGAAAGTGAGTGGAACTCTGCAATTGATGAGGATGAAGAGGTGGAGGGGTGATCTCAGCTGTGAATCAATACATTGGAGATATAGAACCTAAAGAGGCCAACTCATGTATCTGGACAAAAAACCCAGGGTAGCATTAGATAAACCAACCCACCTACAAAACCTTCAAACCAAAATTAGTCCTGTCTACAAGTAATGCATGCATAGCAAAGGGAGCACAGACTGAGAGAATGGCCAATCATTAACCAGCCCAACTTGAGACCCATCCCATGGGAAAGCATCAGTCCCTAACACTGCTAATGGTACTCTGTTTTATTTGCAGACAGGAGCACGTTGTCCTGTGAGAGCCTCCACACAGCATCTGACTCAATCAATTGAATTTTTTGTCTTAGTCCTACTGATTGGTGTAACATGGAATCTGTGAGGCATTTTTGTGTCAGGAGGCAACAAGAAGAAGCTAAATGCTAACAGTTGATCTTCCTGATATGAATCTGCCTTAGATTTAATTCTATGGTAGATATGTTCTTGTAGGGAAGACCATGAGAAATTCATTTTAGGAAAGATTCCTGCTATAATATGATATAATATATCTCATATTATATATGTATATATACACTTTTGAGAAGATTTCTGTAAAACAACAAAGATATACTGTTTTGTAGTGATACTATATAGAAAAATAGATAATTAATGGTGATTTTATAAGAATTCCTAAAATCATACCAATTATTAAGCTCTTTTATAATAACACTGCTATTAAATACTTTCTAATATTCAAAACTGCAATGAGAAATCTGCCAGTCTCCAAATGTCATGAGTTAATTGAGTCATAAAAAGGAAACTAATGATTTACTATAGGTCCTAGGACAAAAGATAAAATATTGACTGAGCTTATATATACAAACTTCACTAATTACTTAGTCACAGAAGTTATAGTTTTCAACTCACTGTGAATGTGTAGAACTGTGACAGATGAAAAGTGTTTAGAGAGATAATTACTCCTAATGGATGTGGATGTAATCATTCTCTATTGTAAACTTCTTATTCAGTTTATGATTTAAATTAATGTGTAAATTTGTGATGAACTTTTTACCATGTGATCATGTATTCTGAAATCCATATAAGTATTGCAGACAAAGAGAGGGAGAGAGAGAGAGAGAGAATACCTTTTTCAGACAGAATACATTTCAGACAGAACAAAACAAAACTTTTCAGACAGAACTCAAGAAAAAAAACATTTGATTCAGAACTGGACTCAAGAAGAACTTAGAAGTAAAGGCACAGCATTGGGAGTAATGATATTGAGAAAAAGGGAATGATTATGATACCAGAGCATCAGGAAAGAACATGATTAGAAAAAGAGAGTAAGAGAGTAGAGATAACTTTTTGGAGAAAATTTTTTGGAGAGGAACATTTACAAAAACTTTTGAAGAGAACTGAAGAACTTAAAAATAAAGGCTGAAATCACCTTTCATAATATCTCTTTTCTCCCTGCAACTTCAACTAGAATACTGGAGGTTAGAGCTGAGCAGTTTCTGTGGATAGAGAACACAGGTTACTACTTCCATTCTGAGCTGGTACCCTGAGGATACCTTGGGCACTGGAACAGCACCTAGTCACACAACACAGAGGAACCTTGACTCCCAGATGCTATAAAAGACCTAGACTCTCAATCAAGGAGGACACTTTGTCTGCCCCAAGACTGGTAGTAACTGAAACCCCCAGGATCCAGGGACACAGGGACTTATGCCCAGCCAGTGGCATAGGTTCCTTCAGGTCTGAGATAGTGCCCTGAGCATACCTTGGACTCTGGATCCGAATCCAGTCTCACAATACCAAGAGGAAGTTTGACTTCCAGGAGCTGTGACACTCACTCATAAGATCT
>JANHMN010000841.1:0-14793 GCA_030674055.1 Rhabdomys pumilio
CTCTCTCTCTCTCTCTCTCTCTCTCTCTCTCTCTCTCTCTCTCTCCAACCATTAACTGCCTATAGTTCTTCACCTGGCAGTGCCTTGTGAGATTTCCTCTATTCACATTGGCATGCCAATTGGTATTGTCATGTTGTGGGTCTTGTTTAGGCTGCCATATTGTTGATATCTCATGGAATTCACAAAAGGAAGGTAAATCAGTTGGTAATCTTGTTTGTTTACTCACTCATTTATTCTTTCTCTTTTGTTATTCATTCATTCATTATACCTGAAATAGATGCCTGAAATGAGATGGAGGCTTGGGGGTGGGGTCGGGGTGCTTGGGGGTGGGGGTAGGGAGCTTGGGGTGGAGTCAGGGTACTCTGGGGTGGGGTCGGGGTGCTTCCTGTGTTTGGCTTATCTTCACTGTTTGCTAGTTTAAAGAATGAATCAGAACATACTTGAAAGATGTCCCCTAGAAAGGCCAAAAACATATTGTTCATTGTCAATTCCTGGGAATTCCCTGAAGGCATCTTGAGGACACAGACTCATAGATATACTAATTTCTTTTATCTGTTTGTTTGACAGATTTTTGTCTGCTGGACAACAAGAAGCCTGTGTTTGGGCAGTGGAAAAGAAAGGAGGGCAGAGATTTTTAGAGACTCTGGAGGGAGAGGACAGAGAGAGAAGGAAGGAAAATGAAGGAAGAGAAAGATGATCCAGATTCCGAGTGGCTTTAAATAACCCCAGGTAGCTATGAATATCTTATAAGGAATGGATAATTACAGGAGAATTTATCTTATCTAGGTGGGCAATTTATATCAATATCAATTGGCTCTGAGTTTATTGTGTGGGTGTTTTGTGGAGTGAGAATTTACTGATATAAATCTGACATAAATTACAAGCCTCTAGAGTTTTGATTTTACTGGGTTACTGGGATTTGGGACCACTCACCACAGCAGGTGGATGGCTGGGAATGTGAGCAGAATCTGCAGCAAGAGAACCACAGGATGGGCGGTCACTGCTTGGGGCTAATTATGGAGGCAGTGGGGTCACCAGGGCCCAAGAGTAGCCAGCAATAGTTCAGGATGGTGCATTTTTAAATATTTCCCACAACAAGTTTCAACAGGATGACAGCTCTTTTTGATATAAGCCTCAAATAAAATATTTCACTTATGAAGTTTTCAATTTAGACAACTAACCCACTCATTTCACTCTTTAAGTTTGTGAAAGAAGTAAGAGAAGAAGGTCTGAAATCCTTCCCTCTAGCCCTAAAACTTCATAATTCTGAGATCCTGGCTTTTCCAATGCTATCCAATATTACACATTAGTGTAAAGAAGCGAGCGCAACTTGAGATTCTGAGAAAACCATGTGCTTCTTTGTTTTGTTTTTTTTTTAATTATGGACTTTATACAGAGTATTCGAGTGTTCACAATTTTCCTATCTTAAAATGGATTCAAAGTGACCCTTCCAACTAAATTTTTACTTTTTATCCTGTATCAAAATGGCATGTTCACCAGGGGTACTAGAAGCCAGAGCACTCTTCCTCCTGGCTCCTTCCTAGTGCTCTAGTGCTGTAGGAACCAAGAGCCAGCCCCAGGCTCCCTAAGGCAGTACAAATCCAGCATAGGGTACTGTGTCCCTAAGACAAGCCCTGGTTACTTTAAAAAAAACTAATTAATTAAAAGCATTTAAGGTACTATTTATTTTAGAATCATGCTTTTGGAGAGTAACAGTGATTACTTAGGGTATAATATTTAAGATCAGACATCTTCAAAAACAGAAAAAGCCCTGACTTAAGGCAGTACAAGTAAATAATACACTTTCTCGTGACTTTTAAGAACTGTAGTAATGTGGCTTAGGAAATATAATGACCTGATTGTTTTCAAAATGTAAGTTCCTGTGAAGAATTTTGTTTATATTGGGTTGGGGAACCTGTAAGTTTAAAATAGAGTATCAGCCAGCTGACTTAGAAGACCTTGGTTCTACTAAGTCTGCCTTCCCCTTCTGAGGAAGAACTGACTGGGTGAGGGACACTTGTGTAAAATCTCCAAATTTGTGTTACAACTTTCAGCTTGAACGTTTGTTTCCAGACCTGATTAAAATTTGGTTTATTCTAATTTCTGTACTATATCATTATCTGAGGTTTTAAGTGGTAACTGGTTCTATACCTTGTATATGTATCATATGTTTGTTCATCAAAGCTTTTTAATCCAAATAAAAACAAGAGTTTGCAAAGTGAAAAAAAATGGCATGCTCTCTCTCTCTCCTCTCTCTCTCTCTCTCTCTCTCTCTCTGTGTGTGTGTGTGTGTGTGAGTGTGTGTGTGTGAGTGTGTATGTGTGTGTGAGTGTGTAAGTGTGTGTGAGTGTATGTGTGTGTGTGTGAGTGTGTGAGTGAGTGTGTGAGTGTGTGTGTGTGTGTGTGCATGTGTGTGTGTGTGTGTGTGTGTGTGTGTGTGCATGTGTGTGTGTACATGGAGGCCAGATACCCTAGACTTTGAGCTACAGTAAGCCACTGCATGTGGGTTCTGATAACCAAACTCAGGTTCTCTGAAGGAGCAGTATTCATGTACTCTTTATCATTGAGTCATCTCTTCAGTCCTTGTTCCTTAATTTTTTAAAACTAAAAGTTATATGCAATCCCTGTGGGTTGGGTGGAGATAGGAGATTAAAGAAGGAAACCTGCATTTATAGGAAGAAACGCAAGAATGAATCAGAGCAGAGGGAGCAGAGAAGTGGACAGAGGGGCTAAGTCAAGCAGGCAAGCCAGCTTCTGTTGGATGTGTTGCTGAGCAAGTGGGCTGTGCTGCCTATGATGCTGGGCCTCTTACATCCCTTCTAAAATAATTCTGCAGCAGAATGCTATATCTCCAATGGAATCTCACTGAGTTTATCAACCATAGCCCAGCAATAGATGGGCAACACAAAACAAACTCACTGCTATTTGCGATGACTATTTCGTCTCATATTGCTCTGTTTGAGCATGTTTTCGACTTACTGGTCTTTTGATTGTGTGTTATGGTTTTTGATTTTATGTTTTTATGAGTTGTATGTGTTTGTTTTCTAAAGAAAAAGAGAAAGAAAGGGCATGAACTTGGGTGAGGAGGTGGGAAGGATCTGGGGGGAGTTAGCAGGTGAGAAGAGACAGTAATAAGAATATGTTGTATGACTTTTTGCAATAAAATAGTGCTTTGCTTATTTTAGGTAGAATTACTATGTGATATATATATACATATATATATATGTATATCTATATATCTATATCTATATATAGTTTTAGAACACTGTTTTTGTACAAATTCAATAAAATCAAACTGTAAGAATTTTATATCCACATATTGTTATTGTTATTATGGATTAATAAATATATGCTATAAGTTGAATGTAAAAGGCCCCCATAGGTCATGTGTTTTATACTTGGTGCCCAGCTGGTGGCACTGTTTGGGGGGGTGGATAGAAGCTCTGGGAGGTGGACCTAGATAGAGGAAGTGAATCTCTTAGGGGGCTGGCTCAAAGATTGTATCCCAACTTACTTTTCTCTCTCTCTGTTTGCTGTGCCTTCCAGCTCTGGTGAGAGACACACTTTGGTCCTGCCTGCTAGTGTGGAGTCGCTTGCTGTCAAACCTTCTGCTATAGTAACCAGCATCCTCTGAAAGCCCCCAAACTCTCCTTTAACTTGCTTCTTGTCAGGTGTTTGGTCAAAGTGGTCAGAAAAAAATAAGTATATCTTTAAAATATAGAGTTGACATTCTTATCCTTGAATCCAAGGGCCCAACCAAATATGGATTAAAATATTTAGGGAAAAATGTGTCTGTCTAAAATATGGGCCAGTTTTCTTTTCTTGTCATTATTCCCTTAATGACACAGCTTAGCAACCATTTCCATACCAGCAACACTATATTAGGTAATACAAATTGTCACCAGAATTTTTTTCCTGAGATGGACTTCATAGACAACCCTCTCTGTCTAAGGTCCCAAAGGCAAACCAAAGTTTTAGTTTACCAGAGTTTCTCCTGGGAAACCAGCGAGTTTATAGGGTTTACTGACAAGAGACTGTGAGGGCTTAGAGGAAGGAACATAGGTGACTTTAAAGCAGTCACACTAGAAGGTATACACCCAGAGGGGATGATAGTTCCTCCATGTCTACACAAGTTCCCCCATGTCTAATTACCCTGGCCATATACTAGTTCCTCCTGCAGTCCAGAAGACCATGTGCATACAACTGGTTGGGAAGAAGGTCTGGATTCTCAAGTGAAGATCCAGTGACCCTCGATACTTCCTCCTCATCTGACAGAGTGTCACCTGTCAGCAAGGCAGCTGTGAGTATCTTCTGCAAGCAAACACAGCTGGAATTATGTAGATGGTGGCTGTTCTGTTCGGAGGATAGGGCTGTGCAACACACATATATAGGAGAATCGCTATATGCAGATACCAAGCTATTTTATATAGGCTCTTGATGATCCTTGGGTTTTGTGTTTTGGTATTCATGACCTATTGAGTGCCCTGAAATCAATCCTTCATGAATAGCAAGGGACACACACACACACACACACACACACACACGCAGGCAGATATCCCTAGCATGTATACCCACACAGCTAACACATATACTCTAGCTCACGAAATAATTTTAAGGGTTGGGGGTCACCACAATATGAAGAAGTGTGTTGAAGGGTTGCAGCACCAGGAAAAACCACTGCATTATATTGTGTCCTTTCAGATGGAATAAGGAAAATATTCATCTTGAGAGCATCACACCTGCTCAGAAATCATGTGAGTGTTACTGTCATACAATATGGTGACTATGAGCAACCACTGAGTACAGAACATTTCACAAAGCTCAGGGTAAGGTGTCTGAGTGGGTTCACTGCAAAGGCTGGGTATTATTTGAATCTGATGCTGAGCCTGATGTATAAACTACACAACATGTTTGTCTATTGCATGGTGCTCCACTAATATGGACAATTTTATGTTTTTGTAAGTATATTCAAAGGGAATTTTTAAGCTTCAAATAAAAAACATTTCATTCGGTTGACTGAGTCTGGTCCAACATGTTCTGAACAATGGATCCCAAATTACGGTGTATAGTGTATTTTCATCTAGAAACTAAAGCTTTAAAGAGGTAAGTGGCTTTTAAGAAGTGTCCCCAGAATGGAACAGGTTCACTTTTGAGAGTGGAAAAAATCCTCCTGGACATTTGTTAATGTTGTATTCAAAGCTGGTGAGCTGAAAAGCAGCTTGTAGACCACATTGCCCTGGTTCTTAGGAGCTGGGTATTGAAATAAACTTTGAAAGACTTCCCAGTCTACGCTGTCTCTCCCTGTCTCCAAATCCTTCCCATCTATGCTGTCTGTCCCTGTCTCAGAATCTCCAAAGCATTTGTTTTGTAAAATCCTAAATGGAAACACATTTTAGTGCCACAATTTCAAACAAACCATCCCTTTTGAAATCTGAAGCCTGGAAGCATTAACACAATAGCATATCAACTTCACAACATTTCAGATAAACCACGTTCAAGCTATATATATATATATATATATTTAAGGCTGGAAACAGTCTTAACTTTTCCTATATCTCATCTCCTTTCTCTCAGGACCAGGGGACTCTAGGAAACCCTGGGTGCTGCAGGCTCTCATCCCTGACTCTTCTTTTTCTTCCTCCCCCAAATTCTGCCACATGCTGGTGACAGATCTAAACTGCTTGCATGTTCAGAACTGATGGTCCAGAACAAAGTTATTTTGCCCACATTTGCCTGCCTGTGAGGCTCAGTTAATACCAGATAGTAACCAAATAAATACTCTACATACCTAGACGAACATTGGTGCCCTTGGCTAAGATCATTTCCCTAAGAACTATGGTGCCAGTGTGATTTATTTATTTTTTTGCATGTGTTGCTTTGAGATAAAAATAATGATAAAGATGCAACAGTATCCGTTATGAGATCTTTGTTTCTCCTGAGTGAGGTTTTTTTTTTAAAACAGTTGCACTACACTACCGCACTGCTATGCAAAGATAATGGAAGATATCCCAGTTTCAGAAAGTCGTCTCCTGTGATTCCCCTCTGATTTATTCAGATAAGAAGGAGTATCTCCATTTATGTTTTAAGATCGTACAGAATAAACTAAGCTTAATGAAAAGACCAAAATAAACAAAATAATGGCCAAATAGCCTGATAATCACATGAGAGATCTAGAGAGTCTAGGGTAATTTCTCTTCCGGCAGGGACAGAACATTCCATAAGCACATACGTAATTTATAGATACATTATAGTGGTCTAAATTTTAAGAAGTATACCTGCAATGGATAGGGGCGAAAGGTGCAAATCTCAAAAAGGTAGAAAAGAAAAACATGATTTATTCTGTTTTCCTGACCCTGCTAGCTGCCAGGTGTTTGCCCTTTGATCCAGCCCACTGGCAATGATTTTCTGAAGTGGTTTCCGACAGTGCCTGACATCGTTTATAGTGCTCTTGAACAATCTTGTAATGTGCTAAACTACACCAAATTAAGTGAGTTAGTGGCCCAAAAAAAAAGTGGGCCCAGGGGTGTCGTGAGGGTTTTGCTACTTGCTGCCTGTTGTATTTACGGCTTAGTGGGAATAAATGAAATGATTAGAGTCTCTAAGACCTAGAGTGGTGGGTTTGGTAGAGAGCCACAGCAAAGCTGGGATGAGAAGGAATGGATTCCACAGTCGTGGGCACGTGGCCGTTTCTACATTGCTCATGTAAAGTCACTTGTAAACCTTTTTTTAAAAAGCCATCCAAAAATGTATTCATTCAGTCCATCACTCACCAAGTATCTACTGACTCCCTGTAACGGGTGGTTAAATGTGTCACATGGGAGATAAAGATGAGAGCTTATCCTAACCTTGAGTTGGAAGAGATTATTATTGCCAACAGCAGAGATGATATGTTGAAATGGATGTGCTCAAAGGCAGAGTAATGTGTTGACTAGAAAATGATGCTGTGTTTAAGTTCAGAGGAAGGAGAGATTTCTTCCAGCTGGAGTGATCAAGAAAATATTCAACTACTCAATTACCCATCCATTGGTTTAACACACACACAAATAGTCAGGGATTTAGTCATCCTCAACTATTGTAAGAAGATAGGTAAAATGCATTCATCCAATCAGCATATAGTGAGAATCCACTGTACACGAGTTGTCTGGACTCCATTGTCTGGACTCCAGGTTGTTGGTTATGAAATTGAGCCTTTCTCATGGAGTTTGAATTTCATTAGGATAAAGCATCTATAAATACAGATAGACTGATGTCATTTCAGATAATTAGTGCTCTGGAGAGAAAACACATATGTTTAGTACAGTAGATAAGGAACACATAAAGGACCGATTTGGGTTATATGACTAAGGTTCTGAGAAGAGAAACATAAAGCAGAGAGGTTGCTGCCTTCATGTTTGCATTTTCATAACCACATGGAGAATGCATGAGTCTAGGCAGATGAATCACTTCACTAGATTAGGTCTTGTCAAGGTCACTGTGACCTTCAGCATTACTGATGGTCAACTCTCAGCCTTCCTCTTACTCATGTACAGCGTTGGACACTGTTGATCAGTTGTTGTCTTCCAAAATAGTCTTTTCTAGCTGTGTTAATATCCACACAACCTAATGTAGCTAGAAATTATACATATATATGTATATATATGTGTGTGTGTATATGTTGTGTGTTTATATATATATAAACACATATATGTGTGTGTTTCATACACACACACACACACACACACACACACACACACACACACACACACATATATATATATATATATATATATATATATATATATATATTACTCCAAATTATCTGAGCCCATTTATTTTTTCAGTTACTGCTATTGAAATGAAGGCTGGGCTTTCTACAAGTTGACCGTACTTGTTTCTCTTGCTTCCTATCCTGGGGCATAATGGAACTAGATGGTAGCAGAAACCAGGTCACAGCAACTCACACAAAATCAGGGATGCAGGGGAATTCACATCTCTTGGAGAAACCTTTTGTTATCCCAGATGGATCCAATAGCTGTGGGCTTGTTCCATTTTGGAGGCTTGTTCCATGCAGCATGAACCTTCCTTCCTCTGCTCACAGTCCAACAGACTGACTCACATCTGTGACTTCTTGCTATTCCTGTTTTACTTTCCTTATCCCTTTCTGGAACCCATTCTGAAATAAACTTTTCCATACATGGACCTCTATTTCAACCTCTCCTTAAAAAAAAAAAGACCAGGCTAAGAGTCCTGGTTTAGGGGCAGAGCTCTAAGTATGTCTGTACATACAGTTTCAACAGGCCCCTATAAAGCTAGGTTACTTCACAGTGGGTCTGACTTTCAGCACTGTCTGTGGTTGTAGATGTACTGGAGTCCTTCAGATGTTCAGATGACAGTTAGTGACTGGAGATTACATTGTTGCCCCATTCCATAACCTATATTATTATTTCCACCTCTATGAATTTCAAGTACCAAAGACATTTTGTTTGTGTTTACATGCCAGAGATTAGCACCACCCCACTTATCACTACAAATATGGTTGAGAAATGATCCAGCTTCAAAATCTTACCCTGGAGTCTATTGCCTGGAGTCATTGAGGATACCAAGAGTCTTAATCTTAACTCCTCAAAAGAAGAGATCCAGACAAAGGGCTATACATAGGTAATTGGTTTTGAATGCAGGTCTCCAAAGAGAGTAAGACACATGAACAGCAGACAAGGAAGGGGAAATTGGGATAGCTGTCTTGACTCAATAAGATCTTCATATTTCCTAGTTGTTGTAAAGTACATGTATCAACTTGTACTCAGGGAATAATTGGAAAAGCATTTAAGCAGGTGGTGTTACCATTTTGGAAGAGACAAGGTGGAGAGGATGGCTAGCTTGAGCTTTAAGCTGGAGTAGCTGTCAGAATGCCTTGACTTTATAAGAACCTATGGACGTGACCAACTAGCAGGTCTTGTGATAACAGCAGTCTGGAGACGGTGAGCTGGCAGACAGAAAGAGGATACATTCTGCTGGTGGGAAACAGGTTCCTTACTCGGTGCCCAGATCCATGTCAGCTAAAATCCAGAACCTAATGCTGGAAGAAAAGCTGGGTCCTCTAAGGTACTGCTTCTCAACGGGGGACATTTTTACTCCCAATGAATGTGTTTCAATGTCAGAAGACACTTTTAGTTGTCGAGGTTAGAAAAGTCAGGGTTCAGATGTTATTGGCACCCAGTAGGAGACCTTATTACAATGATAACAAACCTTCAGAATAAACATGGGCCCATCTCCAAATGTCAACAGTGCTGTGGCTGGGAAGCTCTATTTTACAAGACCCCTGTGACACCACTACCATTTGTATGCTAAGTCTCTATTTCCTTCCTCAAATGGACTAACAGTTAGGACACCTGAGGGTGGGAGAGGGCGTCCTCTCTGCCCCGACTCCGACTCCCCTGTTTAACACAGTCAGCAAATTAACCTCTAGGGGAAAACTTACCACACCTTTCCCACCTGCCTTCTCTTGAAGAAAGTGCAGACACTTGTGGGTGGGCTTGGCAAATCATTAGGCTCCAATCTAAGACTCAGAGTGGAAGCTTCAAGGGGTTTAACCAGCCTAGTAGAAATCATAGACCAAGAAAAAACCAAGGAGAATAAGTGGTGTTTTAACATTTGCATGAGTAGTGAGAAGCCCATCTCATCGCTTTTAGGGCACTGAACAGAAATGGTTCTGCCGCAGGCCAACTGTGTCTAACACTCAGTTCTTAGGAATGTCAAATTTGGCTTCCCTGGTTATTAATAATAAATTAATAATAATTATATCAATTATTACAATTAATGTAATTATATTACAAATTAAATATATTTAGTATTTAATTTAATAAACATACTTCAATAAATTATAAATTAAATATACTTGTTATTAATTATTATTATTATTATTATTCTCACGTAGCCCATGCTGGCTTCAAACTCACAACTAAGAGTAACCTTGAACTTTTGGCCCTCCTGACTGCTGGTAACTAACTTTTTCAAATCCTATTTTTAATGATGGTTCTTAAACTCTTTAACCTCCCTTGTAGCTCACTACCCACCAGAGGTAGTGGAAAAGAAAGGATATGTGGGAAGTGGACCTCTTTAGAAAGGTTCTTTGGAGCAACTCCTGTCTGTGTTGTCTAGAAATTGGCAGTTTAGTCCACAGGTTAGCAGCAGCAGCTCAATCCACTCACAAACACTTCAGGGATATACCTGCAGTCTAGTTCGGTAGAGTCAGGTAGGGACACCAGGAGAAGTTCTCAGCTGTGCCTCTCTCAGCAAAGCAAAGATCATCAAAGATGAGAGATCCACAAGCATTGCACAGCTAGCTGTACTAGCAAGCCGAGCTTTGTCTCTGTCACTCTGTAGAGTCCTCCTGTCCTCCACGTGCCTTGCCTCAGCATGTGCATCCAACCAGCCCAAGTCCTTGGAAGTGGCAAGAAACTGCAGCACACCACCAGAAATTTTTTAATGTGTTTTTTTTCCTATGGTATCTGACAAATGTAGCTCAACTATGCAATGTAAGGCAGACCAATACATATATGTGTGTTCTTAGCAAAGAATCTTTCATCATGTGTCCTTTCAAGTGTCTGCTTTAGCAGAACATCCTCTCTCCTGTGTCTGCTTCAGTGAAACGTTCCTTCCCATGCTTGCCCCAACAAAACACCATCCAACTGACTTTCCAAAGAAACCTTAAGTTTCCACTTCAGGTATTACAAGTGTACAGCCATGCTTAGTTCTATAAGATACTAGTTCAAACCCAGGGCTTTATGAATGCTAGGCAACCACTTTACCTACTTATTAGGACACCAGGCCTCTCTCTGCTTTCTTGAAAGCTCCACAGAACTAAAGAGTTTTCTTGTTAAGAATGATGTGCTGAATGTCTGACTCATTCACTCACTCATTCATTCATTATAGGCTACTGATTGGACTGAGTTAAACAACCTGTGTTTCTCTTCCTCCTAACTCTAAATCTGGAAGGTTCATCCATTGCCCATTTAATTTCTTTCCATACTTGCCCTCCTATGTTTTTACTTTGCTTTACAATCTCTCTCTCCCTCTCTCTCTCTCTCTTTCCCTCTCTCTCGCTCTCGCTTTCTTACTCTCTCTCTCTCTCTGTGTATGTATGTAGTATGTATGTATGTATGTATGTATGTATGTATGTATGTATGTATGTGTGCCATGTGTATACGTACAGGTCAGAGAGTCAGAGGACATTTCTGGGTGTTGGTTCTCACATTTCAACTTGTTTGAAATAGAGTCTCTCATTGTTTGCTATTACTGCATATGGCAAGGTAGCTGGCCTAAGAGCTTCTGGGAAGTCTCCGCCTCCCATCTTGCATGGGAGCACTAGGATTATAGCTGTTCTCTGAGGCATTCAGGTCATATGTATGTTGAAGATCCAAGCATAGGTTCCCTTGTGCAGCTAGCTCTCTTCCCACTTAGCCATCGCCCCAGCACCTAGAGTGACTTTGACCATATCAAAGGAAATTTTCCATTGTTGCTGCAAAGGATCCAGAAGTGAAAAGTGTCTGGGTTCCTTTTATTCCTGCAAGGATTACCTCACTGTGGGTTAGTGCACCAGAAACCTAATTTTGTTATGCTCCATTTCTTTAACTCACAGACTGAGGCATTTCACTGCAACAAACAGTATGCACATAGCCTTATAATCCTTCAGGTGGACGCATTAAAATGTTATTGCTTACACATTTAATCATGGTTAATTGATTGTGTCTGTAGTCATGGAGGAAAGGTCTATTTGTTATTGAGTTTTGTAAAGAAGGGAAAAAGAATTTCAGTTATAGTTAAATATTTTTATGTGTGCTTATATGTTTCATATATACAGATGTTCTTAAGGTCTGCATTTACATACATGTGTCTGTGTGTCTCTATTACACACCTGGAAGCAAAAAGGTTCATGTCAATTTTAAAGCCTTAAGGCCAGTAATGACTTTAGGATGGTTCATCTAATCCATTTATTGTGCATACTAGAGAAATGAATGTCAGAGATTTTAAGTATTTGGCTGAGGGTTGGGAGTTGGCTCAGTGGGTAAAAGTACTTGTCATGCAAGCATGAATACCTGAGTTTAAATTCCCAGAACCCACATATTAGCCAGATGTGCAAGTTAGCATCTGTAATCCCAGCATTCCCACAGGAGGAAGGAAAGCAGAGGCAGAGAAATTCACAGAGGCTCACAAACAAGATAGTCAGACAGGCACAGTGGAAAAACAACAGACACCTTGCCTCCAACAAGGTGAAAGGTGAGAGCTAACACCCAAGGTTGTCTTCTGACCTTGATTTATATGTTGTGGTTCACATGCTCTCATTTAGACACAGAAATGTATATACAGACACACACACACATGCATACACACATTTTATATATATAAAATATGTATATAATATATATAAAACATATAATATATTTATATTATAACACATATTATATAATATATTATATGAGTGTGTGTGTGTGTGTGTGTGTGTGTGTGTGTATTACCAAATATATATTACCAAAACTTGCTCAGTCGATATAGTAAACCTGCAGATATAGATAAATAATCTCAGGCTGACTACTGGGTGTTGAATAACCAATTTGGGGATTTTCCCTGGTGAAGACACTTCTTCCCGCTCCCAGCATTCCCTGGTTGCCTGTAGTTCTTTGTCCAGCGTTGAGGTACTGTAGCTCCCTCCTTCTATGTTAACATTGTCCACTGCTGTTACTTAGGTCTTTTTTAAGCAGCCATGTTGGTAAGACCTGGTTGACATTTCTAGAAGATACAATCTCACAGCTACCTTCCTGCTTCTCTCGCTCTGGCAATCTTTCTGCTCCTCTTCTGCCATGACCACTGAGATTTAGGTGCAGGAATTGTGGCTTCTATGTATCAGCTGGGACTGGATATGACAGGACACCTCATTTTCTGCATTTTGATTGGTTCTGGTTTTATAAGAAACAGTAGTGATTTGTTTTGAATAGTACATTTTAATATCACTTTTTCCCCACACGACAACCCACTAGATTACTTCTGCCATTTATATCATACAGGCATCCATTTGCACCAATAGAGTAGATTTACATCCACTTAGGCCATATAAAAGGCCTACTAGCTTAAGAACATGGTCAAGGTTGACCACTGTTTAGTGGCTAGAAGAAAACAGAGGAAGAAAGAGGGAGAGAAGCCTTCTGCAAACTGATATAAACCAGGGGGTGGAGGGCAGGATAGAAGATGTGCACAAAGCAAAATCCCTCTTGGGAGCACTCACTTCACCTTCCTTGACCAATCAGAGGTTGGATTTACTTAACAGAGGGAGAGGGAAGGGGCATTTGGATTAAAGGAATACTCTGCTCCTCAGAAACTCAAGCACTGACTGCAGTGTCTACAAACGGGGTGGGCATCACAGCTAGGCTCTCTGATGGTATTAGCTTTGTTCAGCCTAGGCCTTCTTTGTGATTTCTGAGAACTATCCAAAAATGTGGCATTCAGGAAGTTTGTCAGATCTTCTCTGTACTCTTATGAAAGAGAGGCTATTGTCATTCCCTTAGGCATACACATTACATTCTTCTGAAAACAAACCAGTGGATTTGCTGTTGTGTAAAATACAGATATTGGAAAGGGGGAAGAGCTGTCTATGGATGTCTCTGTATTGTGTTTTTCTATTATCCTAGTCATTCATTCCATTATTTATATGCTGACTAATTTTCTAAGAACAGCTTATCATAAAACAATGTGCTTCTTTAAAAAAACAAATTAAATTCATATTGTATGAAAAACAGAACTTACATAATCAAAAACCATAGAGACATAAAATATTGATATCCAATTAAGTTTTTTTGGAACTAGGCATACACACACATATATAATACACTCCAGAACAATGTCTGTCATTTTTTGGAAAACCATTTCTGACCCAGATATATTTCTGTATTTTTTTCCACTCTTCATGTTATGGCTTGAGCAGTTTGAAACTAAAATGTTCTGTTCGGACAGGTTCCCCTTCAATGACCACTAAGATCTAGGAGCAGGAATTGTGGTTTCAATATATCAGTTAGAACTAGATATGACAGGACATCTTATTTTCTGCATTTTGATTGGATATAGTTTTGTAAGAAACAATAGTAACTTTTTTGGAATAATACCTGTTTCTCACATGATGACCCACTAGACATAGCTTGTGGCAAAATTTTGAAGCCTGCCTAGGCTTCAGGAGGAAAGGCCTGGGTGATAGAGTGTGTGATGGGTCATGAGCCTTTGAATGTTATACCTAACTCCGTTTTTAGCCTGCTCTGTCAGTAGCCCCATGGACAGTTGCTCTGCATCACAGTCTTACCCCTTGACAGAGCCATACTTCCCTGCCTTTCCCAGAATAACGACCTTTCCTCTGTCAGGTTATGCCTCTTCAAGGGGTTTTGTTTGGTTGGTTTGGTTTGATGTTGTTGTTGTTGTTGCTTGTTTCGTTTTTGTTTGTGTTTGGGTATTTTGTTTTAGTTTTTTGGTCCAAAGATGCTGACTAATTCATAGAAACCTGCACGTTTATTTATTTATTTATTTGTTTGTTTGTTTGTTTGTTTGTTTATTTTAAATTGCTTTATCTTTTTTTTATTTTATTGGATATTATATTTACATTTCAGATTTTATTCCCTTACCCTATTCCCACCACCACCCAGGAACCCCCATCCCATCCCCCTCCTCCTGCTTCTATGAGGATATGCCCCCACCTATCCCCCTACTCCCACCTTCCCACCCTCGAATTCCCCCCCCACTCAGTGTTCAGCCTTCATGGGACCAAGGATCTCCTCT
>JANHMN010000842.1:0-14792 GCA_030674055.1 Rhabdomys pumilio
AGAGGAGATCCTTGGTCCCATGAAGGCTGAACACTGAGTGGGGGGGGGAATTCGAGGGTGGGAAGGTGGGAGTAGGGGGATAGGTGGGGGCATATCCTCATAGAAGCAGGAGGAGGGGGATGGGATGGGGGTTCCTGGGTGGTGGTGGGAATAGGGTAAGGGAATAAAATCTGAAATGTAAATATAATATCCAATAAAATAAAAAAAAGATAAAGCAATTTAAAATAAACAAACAAACAAACAAACAAACAAATAAATAAATAAATAAACGTGCAGGTTTCTATGAATTAGTCAGCATCTTTGGACCAAAAAACTAAAACAAAATACCCAAACACAAACAAAAACGAAACAAGCAACAACAACAACAACATCAAACCAAACCAACCAAACAAAACCCCTTGAAGAGGCATAACCTGACAGAGGAAAGGTCGTTATTCTGGGAAAGGCAGGGAAGTATGGCTCTGTCAAGGGGTAAGACTGTGATGCAGAGCAACTGTCCATGGGGCTACTGACAGAGCAGGCTAAAAACGGAGTTAGGTATAACATTCAAAGGCTCATGACCCATCACACACTCTATCACCCAGGCCTTTCCTCCTGAAGCCTAGGCAGGCTTCAAAATTTTGCCACAAGCTATGTCTAGTGGGTCATCATGTGAGAAACAGGTATTATTCCAAAAAAGTTACTATTGTTTCTTACAAAACTATATCCAATCAAAATGCAGAAAATAAGATGTCCTGTCATATCTAGTTCTAACTGATATATTGAAACCACAATTCCTGCTCCTAGATCTTAGTGGTCATTGAAGGGGAACCTGTCCGAACAGAACATTTTAGTTTCAAACTGCTCAAGCCATAACATGAAGAGTGGAAAAAAATACAGAAATATATCTGGGTCAGAAATGGTTTTCCAAAAAATGACAGACATTGTTCTGGAGTGTATTATATATGTGTGTGTATGCCTAGTTCCAAAAAAACTTAATTGGATATCAATATTTTATGTCTCTATGGTTTTTGATTATGTAAGTTCTGTTTTTCATACAATATGAATTTAATTTGTTTTTTTAAAGAAGCACATTGTTTTATGATAAGCTGTTCTTAGAAAATTAGTCAGCATATAAATAATGGAATGAATGACTAGGATAATAGAAAAACACAATACAGAGACATCCATAGACAGCTCTTCCCCCTTTCCAATATCTGTATTTTACACAACAGCAAATCCACTGGTTTGTTTTCAGAAGAATGTAATGTGTATGCCTAAGGGAATGACAATAGCCTCTCTTTCATAAGAGTACAGAGAAGATCTGACAAACTTCCTGAATGCCACATTTTTGGATAGTTCTCAGAAATCACAAAGAAGGCCTAGGCTGAACAAAGCTAATACCATCAGAGAGCCTAGCTGTGATGCCCACCCCGTTTGTAGACACTGCAGTCAGTGCTTGAGTTTCTGAGGAGCAGAGTATTCCTTTAATCCAAATGCCCCTTCCCTCTCCCTCTGTTAAGTAAATCCAACCTCTGATTGGTCAAGGAAGGTGAAGTGAGTGCTCCCAAGAGGGATTTTGCTTTGTGCACATCTTCTATCCTGCCCTCCACCCCCTGGTTTATATCAGTTTGCAGAAGGCTTCTCTCCCTCTTTCTTCCTCTGTTTTCTTCTAGCCACTAAACAGTGGTCAACCTTGACCATGTTCTTAAGCTAGTAGGCCTTTTATATGGCCTAAGTGGATGTAAATCTACTCTATTGGTGCAAATGGATGCCTGTATGATATAAATGGCAGAAGTAATCTAGTGGGTTGTCGTGTGGGGAAAAAGTGATATTAAAATGTACTATTCAAAACAAATCACTACTGTTTCTTATAAAACCAGAACCAATCAAAATGCAGAAAATGAGGTGTCCTGTCATATCCAGTCCCAGCTGATACATAGAAGCCACAATTCCTGCACCTAAATCTCAGTGGTCATGGCAGAAGAGGAGCAGAAAGATTGCCAGAGCGAGAGAAGCAGGAAGGTAGCTGTGAGATTGTATCTTCTAGAAATGTCAACCAGGTCTTACCAACATGGCTGCTTAAAAAAGACCTAAGTAACAGCAGTGGACAATGTTAACATAGAAGGAGGGAGCTACAGTACCTCAACGCTGGACAAAGAACTACAGGCAACCAGGGAATGCTGGGAGCGGGAAGAAGTGTCTTCACCAGGGAAAATCCCCAAATTGGTTATTCAACACCCAGTAGTCAGCCTGAGATTATTTATCTATATCTGCAGGTTTACTATATCGACTGAGCAAGTTTTGGTAATATATATTTGGTAATACACACACACACACACACACACACACACACTCATATAATATATTATATAATATGTGTTATAATATAAATATATTATATGTTTTATATATATTATATACATATTTTATATATATAAAATGTGTGTATGCATGTGTGTGTGTGTCTGTATATACATTTCTGTGTCTAAATGAGAGCATGTGAACCACAACATATAAATCAAGGTCAGAAGACAACCTTGGGTGTTAGCTCTCACCTTTCACCTTGTTGGAGGCAAGGTGTCTGTTGTTTTTCCACTGTGCCTGTCTGACTATCTTGTTTGTGAGCCTCTGTGAATTTCTCTGCCTCTGCTTTCCTTCCTCCTGTGGGAATGCTGGGATTACAGATGCTAACTTGCACATCTGGCTAATATGTGGGTTCTGGGAATTTAAACTCAGGTATTCATGCTTGCATGACAAGTACTTTTACCCACTGAGCCAACTCCCAACCCTCAGCCAAATACTTAAAATCTCTGACATTCATTTCTCTAGTATGCACAATAAATGGATTAGATGAACCATCCTAAAGTCATTACTGGCCTTAAGGCTTTAAAATTGACATGAACCTTTTTGCTTCCAGGTGTGTAATAGAGACACACAGACACATGTATGTAAATGCAGACCTTAAGAACATCTGTATATATGAAACATATAAGCACACATAAAAATATTTAACTATAACTGAAATTCTTTTTCCCTTCTTTACAAAACTCAATAACAAATAGACCTTTCCTCCATGACTACAGACACAATCAATTAACCATGATTAAATGTGTAAGCAATAACATTTTAATGCGTCCACCTGAAGGATTATAAGGCTATGTGCATACTGTTTGTTGCAGTGAAATGCCTCAGTCTGTGAGTTAAAGAAATGGAGCATAACAAAATTAGGTTTCTGGTGCACTAACCCACAGTGAGGTAATCCTTGCAGGAATAAAAGGAACCCAGACACTTTTCACTTCTGGATCCTTTGCAGCAACAATGGAAAATTTCCTTTGATATGGTCAAAGTCACTCTAGGTGCTGGGGCGATGGCTAAGTGGGAAGAGAGCTAGCTGCACAAGGGAACCTATGCTTGGATCTTCAACATACATATGACCTGAATGCCTCAGAGAACAGCTATAATCCTAGTGCTCCCATGCAAGATGGGAGGCGGAGACTTCCCAGAAGCTCTTAGGCCAGCTACCTTGCCATATGCAGTAATAGCAAACAATGAGAGACTCTATTTCAAACAAGTTGAAATGTGAGAACCAACACCCAGAAATGTCCTCTGACTCTCTGACCTGTACGTATACACATGGCACACATACATACATACATACATACATACATACATACATACATACATACTACATACATACACAGAGAGAGAGAGAGAGAGTAAGAAAGCGAGAGCGAGAGAGAGGGAAAGAGAGAGAGAGAGAGGGAGAGAGAGATTGTAAAGCAAAGTAAAAACATAGGAGGGCAAGTATGGAAAGAAATTAAATGGGCAATGGATGAACCTTCCAGATTTAGAGTTAGGAGGAAGAGAAACACAGGTTGTTTAACTCAGTCCAATCAGTAGCCTATAATGAATGAATGAGTGAGTGAATGAGTCAGACATTCAGCACATCATTCTTAACAAGAAAACTCTTTAGTTCTGTGGAGCTTTCAAGAAAGCAGAGAGAGGCCTGGTGTCCTAATAAGTAGGTAAAGTGGTTGCCTAGCATTCATAAAGCCCTGGGTTTGAACTAGTATCTTATAGAACTAAGCATGGCTGTACACTTGTAATACCTGAAGTGGAAACTTAAGGTTTCTTTGGAAAGTCAGTTGGATGGTGTTTTGTTGGGGCAAGCATGGGAAGGAACGTTTCACTGAAGCAGACACAGGAGAGAGGATGTTCTGCTAAAGCAGACACTTGAAAGGACACATGATGAAAGATTCTTTGCTAAGAACACACATATATGTATTGGTCTGCCTTACATTGCATAGTTGAGCTACATTTGTCAGATACCATAGGAAAAAAAACACATTAAAAAATTTCTGGTGGTGTGCTGCAGTTTCTTGCCACTTCCAAGGACTTGGGCTGGTTGGATGCACATGCTGAGGCAAGGCACGTGGAGGACAGGAGGACTCTACAGAGTGACAGAGACAAAGCTCGGCTTGCTAGTACAGCTAGCTGTGCAATGCTTGTGGATCTCTCATCTTTGATGATCTTTGCTTTGCTGAGAGAGGCACAGCTGAGAACTTCTCCTGGTGTCCCTACCTGACTCTACCGAACTAGACTGCAGGTATATCCCTGAAGTGTTTGTGAGTGGATTGAGCTGCTGCTGCTAACCTGTGGACTAAACTGCCAATTTCTAGACAACACAGACAGGAGTTGCTCCAAAGAACCTTTCTAAAGAGGTCCACTTCCCACATATCCTTTCTTTTCCACTACCTCTGGTGGGTAGTGAGCTACAAGGGAGGTTAAAGAGTTTAAGAACCATCATTAAAAATAGGATTTGAAAAAGTTAGTTACCAGCAGTCAGGAGGGCCAAAAGTTCAAGGTTACTCTTAGTTGTGAGTTTGAAGCCAGCATGGGCTACGTGAGAATAATAATAATAATAATAATTAATAACAAGTATATTTAATTTATAATTTATTGAAGTATGTTTATTAAATTAAATACTAAATATATTTAATTTGTAATATAATTACATTAATTGTAATAATTGATATAATTATTATTAATTTATTATTAATAACCAGGGAAGCCAAATTTGACATTCCTAAGAACTGAGTGTTAGACACAGTTGGCCTGCGGCAGAACCATTTCTGTTCAGTGCCCTAAAAGCGATGAGATGGGCTTCTCACTACTCATGCAAATGTTAAAACACCACTTATTCTCCTTGGTTTTTTCTTGGTCTATGATTTCTACTAGGCTGGTTAAACCCCTTGAAGCTTCCACTCTGAGTCTTAGATTGGAGCCTAATGATTTGCCAAGCCCACCCACAAGTGTCTGCACTTTCTTCAAGAGAAGGCAGGTGGGAAAGGTGTGGTAAGTTTTCCCCTAGAGGTTAATTTGCTGACTGTGTTAAACAGGGGAGTCGGAGTCGGGGCAGAGAGGACGCCCTCTCCCACCCTCAGGTGTCCTAACTGTTAGTCCATTTGAGGAAGGAAATAGAGACTTAGCATACAAATGGTAGTGGTGTCACAGGGGTCTTGTAAAATAGAGCTTCCCAGCCACAGCACTGTTGACATTTGGAGATGGGCCCATGTTTATTCTGAAGGTTTGTTATCATTGTAATAAGGTCTCCTACTGGGTGCCAATAACATCTGAACCCTGACTTTTCTAACCTCGACAACTAAAAGTGTCTTCTGACATTGAAACACATTCATTGGGAGTAAAAATGTCCCCCGTTGAGAAGCAGTACCTTAGAGGACCCAGCTTTTCTTCCAGCATTAGGTTCTGGATTTTAGCTGACATGGATCTGGGCACCGAGTAAGGAACCTGTTTCCCACCAGCAGAATGTATCCTCTTTCTGTCTGCCAGCTCACCGTCTCCAGACTGCTGTTATCACAAGACCTGCTAGTTGGTCACGTCCATAGGTTCTTATAAAGTCAAGGCATTCTGACAGCTACTCCAGCTTAAAGCTCAAGCTAGCCATCCTCTCCACCTTGTCTCTTCCAAAATGGTAACACCACCTGCTTAAATGCTTTTCCAATTATTCCCTGAGTACAAGTTGATACATGTACTTTACAACAACTAGGAAATATGAAGATCTTATTGAGTCAAGACAGCTATCCCAATTTCCCCTTCCTTGTCTGCTGTTCATGTGTCTTACTCTCTTTGGAGACCTGCATTCAAAACCAATTACCTATGTATAGCCCTTTGTCTGGATCTCTTCTTTTGAGGAGTTAAGATTAAGACTCTTGGTATCCTCAATGACTCCAGGCAATAGACTCCAGGGTAAGATTTTGAAGCTGGATCATTTCTCAACCATATTTGTAGTGATAAGTGGGGTGGTGCTAATCTCTGGCATGTAAACACAAACAAAATGTCTTTGGTACTTGAAATTCATAGAGGTGGAAATAATAATATAGGTTATGGAATGGGGCAACAATGTAATCTCCAGTCACTAACTGTCATCTGAACATCTGAAGGACTCCAGTACATCTACAACCACAGACAGTGCTGAAAGTCAGACCCACTGTGAAGTAACCTAGCTTTATAGGGGCCTGTTGAAACTGTATGTACAGACATACTTAGAGCTCTGCCCCTAAACCAGGACTCTTAGCCTGGTCTTTTTTTTTTTAAGGAGAGGTTGAAATAGAGGTCCATGTATGGAAAAGTTTATTTCAGAATGGGTTCCAGAAAGGGATAAGGAAAGTAAAACAGGAATAGCAAGAAGTCACAGATGTGAGTCAGTCTGTTGGACTGTGAGCAGAGGAAGGAAGGTTCATGCTGCATGGAACAAGCCTCCAAAATGGAACAAGCCCACAGCTATTGGATCCATCTGGGATAACAAAAGGTTTCTCCAAGAGATGTGAATTCCCCTGCATCCCTGATTTTGTGTGAGTTGCTGTGACCTGGTTTCTGCTACCATCTAGTTCCATTATGCCCCAGGATAGGAAGCAAGAGAAACAAGTACGGTCAACTTGTAGAAAGCCCAGCCTTCATTTCAATAGCAGTAACTGAAAAAATAAATGGGCTCAGATAATTTGGAGTAATATATATATATATATATATATATATATATATATATATATGTGTGTGTGTGTGTGTGTGTGTGTGTGTGTGTGTGTGTGTGTGTGTATGAAACACACACATATATGTGTTTATATATATATAAACACACAACATATACACACACACATATATATACATATATATGTATAATTTCTAGCTACATTAGGTTGTGTGGATATTAACACAGCTAGAAAAGACTATTTTGGAAGACAACAACTGATCAACAGTGTCCAACGCTGTACATGAGTAAGAGGAAGGCTGAGAGTTGACCATCAGTAATGCTGAAGGTCACAGTGACCTTGACAAGACCTAATCTAGTGAAGTGATTCATCTGCCTAGACTCATGCATTCTCCATGTGGTTATGAAAATGCAAACATGAAGGCAGCAACCTCTCTGCTTTATGTTTCTCTTCTCAGAACCTTAGTCATATAACCCAAATCGGTCCTTTATGTGTTCCTTATCTACTGTACTAAACATATGTGTTTTCTCTCCAGAGCACTAATTATCTGAAATGACATCAGTCTATCTGTATTTATAGATGCTTTATCCTAATGAAATTCAAACTCCATGAGAAAGGCTCAATTTCATAACCAACAACCTGGAGTCCAGACAATGGAGTCCAGACAACTCGTGTACAGTGGATTCTCACTATATGCTGATTGGATGAATGCATTTTACCTATCTTCTTACAATAGTTGAGGATGACTAAATCCCTGACTATTTGTGTGTGTGTTAAACCAATGGATGGGTAATTGAGTAGTTGAATATTTTCTTGATCACTCCAGCTGGAAGAAATCTCTCCTTCCTCTGAACTTAAACACAGCATCATTTTCTAGTCAACACATTACTCTGCCTTTGAGCACATCCATTTCAACATATCATCTCTGCTGTTGGCAATAATAATCTCTTCCAACTCAAGGTTAGGATAAGCTCTCATCTTTATCTCCCATGTGACACATTTAACCACCCGTTACAGGGAGTCAGTAGATACTTGGTGAGTGATGGACTGAATGAATACATTTTTGGATGGCTTTTTAAAAAAAGGTTTACAAGTGACTTTACATGAGCAATGTAGAAACGGCCACGTGCCCACGACTGTGGAATCCATTCCTTCTCATCCCAGCTTTGCTGTGGCTCTCTACCAAACCCACCACTCTAGGTCTTAGAGACTCTAATCATTTCATTTATTCCCACTAAGCCGTAAATACAACAGGCAGCAAGTAGCAAAACCCTCACGACACCCCTGGGCCCACTTTTTTTTTGGGCCACTAACTCACTTAATTTGGTGTAGTTTAGCACATTACAAGATTGTTCAAGAGCACTATAAACGATGTCAGGCACTGTCGGAAACCACTTCAGAAAATCATTGCCAGTGGGCTGGATCAAAGGGCAAACACCTGGCAGCTAGCAGGGTCAGGAAAACAGAATAAATCATGTTTTTCTTTTCTACCTTTTTGAGATTTGCACCTTTCGCCCCTATCCATTGCAGGTATACTTCTTAAAATTTAGACCACTATAATGTATCTATAAATTACGTATGTGCTTATGGAATGTTCTGTCCCTGCCGGAAGAGAAATTACCCTAGACTCTCTAGATCTCTCATGTGATTATCAGGCTATTTGGCCATTATTTTGTTTATTTTGGTCTTTTCATTAAGCTTAGTTTATTCTGTACGATCTTAAAACATAAATGGAGATACTCCTTCTTATCTGAATAAATCAGAGGGGAATCACAGGAGACGACTTTCTGAAACTGGGATATCTTCCATTATCTTTGCATAGCAGTGCGGTAGTGTAGTGCAACTGTTTTAAAAAAAAAACCTCACTCAGGAGAAACAAAGATCTCATAACGGATACTGTTGCATCTTTATCATTATTTTTATCTCAAAGCAACACATGCAAAAAAATAAATAAATCACACTGGCACCATAGTTCTTAGGGAAATGATCTTAGCCAAGGGCACCAATGTTCGTCTAGGTATGTAGAGTATTTATTTGGTTACTATCTGGTATTAACTGAGCCTCACAGGCAGGCAAATGTGGGCAAAATAACTTTGTTCTGGACCATCAGTTCTGAACATGCAAGCAGTTTAGATCTGTCACCAGCATGTGGCAGAATTTGGGGGAGGAAGAAAAAGAAGAGTCAGGGATGAGAGCCTGCAGCACCCAGGGTTTCCTAGAGTCCCCTGGTCCTGAGAGAAAGGAGATGAGATATAGGAAAAGTTAAGACTGTTTCCAGCCTTAAATATATATATATATATATATAGCTTGAACGTGGTTTATCTGAAATGTTGTGAAGTTGATATGCTATTGTGTTAATGCTTCCAGGCTTCAGATTTCAAAAGGGATGGTTTGTTTGAAATTGTGGCACTAAAATGTGTTTCCATTTAGGATTTTACAAAACAAATGCTTTGGAGATTCTGAGACAGGGACAGACAGCATAGATGGGAAGGATTTGGAGACAGGGAGAGACAGCGTAGACTGGGAAGTCTTTCAAAGTTTATTTCAATACCCAGCTCCTAAGAACCAGGGCAATGTGGTCTACAAGCTGCTTTTCAGCTCACCAGCTTTGAATACAACATTAACAAATGTCCAGGAGGATTTTTTCCACTCTCAAAAGTGAACCTGTTCCATTCTGGGGACACTTCTTAAAAGCCACTTACCTCTTTAAAGCTTTAGTTTCTAGATGAAAATACACTATACACCGTAATTTGGGATCCATTGTTCAGAACATGTTGGACCAGACTCAGTCAACCGAATGAAATGTTTTTTATTTGAAGCTTAAAAATTCCCTTTGAATATACTTACAAAAACATAAAATTGTCCATATTAGTGGAGCACCATGCAATAGACAAACATGTTGTGTAGTTTATACATCAGGCTCAGCATCAGATTCAAATAATACCCAGCCTTTGCAGTGAACCCACTCAGACACCTTACCCTGAGCTTTGTGAAATGTTCTGTACTCAGTGGTTGCTCATAGTCACCATATTGTATGACAGTAACACTCACATGATTTCTGAGCAGGTGTGATGCTCTCAAGATGAATATTTTCCTTATTCCATCTGAAAGGACACAATATAATGCAGTGGTTTTTCCTGGTGCTGCAACCCTTCAACACACTTCTTCATATTGTGGTGACCCCCAACCCTTAAAATTATTTCGTGAGCTAGAGTATATGTGTTAGCTGTGTGGGTATACATGCTAGGGATATCTGCCTGCGTGTGTGTGTGTGTGTGTGTGTGTGTGTCCCTTGCTATTCATGAAGGATTGATTTCAGGGCACTCAATAGGTCATGAATACCAAAACACAAAACCCAAGGATCATCAAGAGCCTATATAAAATAGCTTGGTATCTGCATATAGCGATTCTCCTATATATGTGTGTTGCACAGCCCTATCCTCCGAACAGAACAGCCACCATCTACATAATTCCAGCTGTGTTTGCTTGCAGAAGATACTCACAGCTGCCTTGCTGACAGGTGACACTCTGTCAGATGAGGAGGAAGTATCGAGGGTCACTGGATCTTCACTTGAGAATCCAGACCTTCTTCCCAACCAGTTGTATGCACATGGTCTTCTGGACTGCAGGAGGAACTAGTATATGGCCAGGGTAATTAGACATGGGGGAACTTGTGTAGACATGGAGGAACTATCATCCCCTCTGGGTGTATACCTTCTAGTGTGACTGCTTTAAAGTCACCTATGTTCCTTCCTCTAAGCCCTCACAGTCTCTTGTCAGTAAACCCTATAAACTCGCTGGTTTCCCAGGAGAAACTCTGGTAAACTAAAACTTTGGTTTGCCTTTGGGACCTTAGACAGAGAGGGTTGTCTATGAAGTCCATCTCAGGAAAAAAATTCTGGTGACAATTTGTATTACCTAATATAGTGTTGCTGGTATGGAAATGGTTGCTAAGCTGTGTCATTAAGGGAATAATGACAAGAAAAGAAAACTGGCCCATATTTTAGACAGACACATTTTTCCCTAAATATTTTAATCCATATTTGGTTGGGCCCTTGGATTCAAGGATAAGAATGTCAACTCTATATTTTAAAGATATACTTATTTTTTTCTGACCACTTTGACCAAACACCTGACAAGAAGCAAGTTAAAGGAGAGTTTGGGGGCTTTCAGAGGATGCTGGTTACTATAGCAGAAGGTTTGACAGCAAGCGACTCCACACTAGCAGGCAGGACCAAAGTGTGTCTCTCACCAGAGCTGGAAGGCACAGCAAACAGAGAGAGAGAAAAGTAAGTTGGGATACAATCTTTGAGCCAGCCCCCTAAGAGATTCACTTCCTCTATCTAGGTCCACCTCCCAGAGCTTCTATCCACCCCCCCAAACAGTGCCACCAGCTGGGCACCAAGTATAAAACACATGACCTATGGGGGCCTTTTACATTCAACTTATAGCATATATTTATTAATCCATAATAACAATAACAATATGTGGATATAAAATTCTTACAGTTTGATTTTATTGAATTTGTACAAAAACAGTGTTCTAAAACTATATATAGATATAGATATATAGATATACATATATATATATGTATATATATATCACATAGTAATTCTACCTAAAATAAGCAAAGCACTATTTTATTGCAAAAAGTCATACAACATATTCTTATTACTGTCTCTTCTCACCTGCTAACTCCCCCCAGATCCTTCCCACCTCCTCACCCAAGTTCATGCCCTTTCTTTCTCTTTTTCTTTAGAAAACAAACACATACAACTCATAAAAACATAAAATCAAAAACCATAACACACAATCAAAAGACCAGTAAGTCGAAAACATGCTCAAACAGAGCAATATGAGACGAAATAGTCATCGCAAATAGCAGTGAGTTTGTTTTGTGTTGCCCATCTATTGCTGGGCTATGGTTGATAAACTCAGTGAGATTCCATTGGAGATATAGCATTCTGCTGCAGAATTATTTTAGAAGGGATGTAAGAGGCCCAGCATCATAGGCAGCACAGCCCACTTGCTCAGCAACACATCCAACAGAAGCTGGCTTGCCTGCTTGACTTAGCCCCTCTGTCCACTTCTCTGCTCCCTCTGCTCTGATTCATTCTTGCGTTTCTTCCTATAAATGCAGGTTTCCTTCTTTAATCTCCTATCTCCACCCAACCCACAGGGATTGCATATAACTTTTAGTTTTAAAAAATTAAGGAACAAGGACTGAAGAGATGACTCAATGATAAAGAGTACATGAATACTGCTCCTTCAGAGAACCTGAGTTTGGTTATCAGAACCCACATGCAGTGGCTTACTGTAGCTCAAAGTCTAGGGTATCTGGCCTCCATGTACACACACACATGCACACACACACACACACACACACACACACACATGCACACACACACACACACACTCACACACTCACTCACACACTCACACACACACACATACACTCACACACACTTACACACTCACACACACATACACACTCACACACACACACTCACACACACACACACACACAGAGAGAGAGAGAGAGAGAGAGAGAGAGGAGAGAGAGAGAGCATGCCATTTTTTTTCACTTTGCAAACTCTTGTTTTTATTTGGATTAAAAAGCTTTGATGAACAAACATATGATACATATACAAGGTATAGAACCAGTTACCACTTAAAACCTCAGATAATGATATAGTACAGAAATTAGAATAAACCAAATTTTAATCAGGTCTGGAAACAAACGTTCAAGCTGAAAGTTGTAACACAAATTTGGAGATTTTACACAAGTGTCCCTCACCCAGTCAGTTCTTCCTCAGAAGGGGAAGGCAGACTTAGTAGAACCAAGGTCTTCTAAGTCAGCTGGCTGATACTCTATTTTAAACTTACAGGTTCCCCAACCCAATATAAACAAAATTCTTCACAGGAACTTACATTTTGAAAACAATCAGGTCATTATATTTCCTAAGCCACATTACTACAGTTCTTAAAAGTCACGAGAAAGTGTATTATTTACTTGTACTGCCTTAAGTCAGGGCTTTTTCTGTTTTTGAAGATGTCTGATCTTAAATATTATACCCTAAGTAATCACTGTTACTCTCCAAAAGCATGATTCTAAAATAAATAGTACCTTAAATGCTTTTAATTAATTAGTTTTTTTTAAAGTAACCAGGGCTTGTCTTAGGGACACAGTACCCTATGCTGGATTTGTACTGCCTTAGGGAGCCTGGGGCTGGCTCTTGGTTCCTACAGCACTAGAGCACTAGGAAGGAGCCAGGAGGAAGAGTGCTCTGGCTTCTAGTACCCCTGGTGAACATGCCATTTTGATACAGGATAAAAAGTAAAAATTTAGTTGGAAGGGTCACTTTGAATCCATTTTAAGATAGGAAAATTGTGAACACTCGAATACTCTGTATAAAGTCCATAATTAAAAAAAAAACAAAACAAAGAAGCACATGGTTTTCTCAGAATCTCAAGTTGCGCTCGCTTCTTTACACTAATGTGTAATATTGGATAGCATTGGAAAAGCCAGGATCTCAGAATTATGAAGTTTTAGGGCTAGAGGGAAGGATTTCAGACCTTCTTCTCTTACTTCTTTCACAAACTTAAAGAGTGAAATGAGTGGGTTAGTTGTCTAAATTGAAAACTTCATAAGTGAAATATTTTATTTGAGGCTTATATCAAAAAGAGCTGTCATCCTGTTGAAACTTGTTGTGGGAAATATTTAAAAATGCACCATCCTGAACTATTGCTGGCTACTCTTGGGCCCTGGTGACCCCACTGCCTCCATAATTAGCCCCAAGCAGTGACCGCCCATCCTGTGGTTCTCTTGCTGCAGATTCTGCTCACATTCCCAGCCATCCACCTGCTGTGGTGAGTGGTCCCAAATCCCAGTAACCCAGTAAAATCAAAACTCTAGAGGCTTGTAATTTATGTCAGATTTATATCAGTAAATTCTCACTCCACAAAACACCCACACAATAAACTCAGAGCCAATTGATATTGATATAAATTGCCCACCTAGATAAGATAAATTCTCCTGTAATTATCCATTCCTTATAAGATATTCATAGCTACCTGGGGTTATTTAAAGCCACTCGGAATCTGGATCATCTTTCTCTTCCTTCATTTTCCTTCCTTCTCTCTCTGTCCTCTCCCTCCAGAGTCTCTAAAAATCTCTGCCCTCCTTTCTTTTCCACTGCCCAAACACAGGCTTCTTGTTGTCCAGCAGACAAAAATCTGTCAAACAAACAGATAAAAGAAATTAGTATATCTATGAGTCTGTGTCCTCAAGATGCCTTCAGGGAATTCCCAGGAATTGACAATGAACAATATGTTTTTGGCCTTTCTAGGGGACATCTTTCAAGTATGTTCTGATTCATTCTTTAAACTAGCAAACAGTGAAGATAAGCCAAACACAGGAAGCACCCCGACCCCACCCCAGAGTACCCTGACTCCACCCCAAGCTCCCTACCCCCCCCCCCAAGCACCCCGACCCCACCCCCAAGCCTCCATCTCATTTCAGGCATCTATTTCAGGTATAATGAATGAATGAATAACAAAAGAGAAAGAATAAATGAGTGAGTAAACAAACAAGATTACCAACTGATTTACCTTCCTTTTGTGAATTCCATGAGATATCAACAATATGGCAGCCTAAACAAGACCCACAACATGACAATACCAATTGGCATGCCAATGTGAATAGAGGAAATCTCACAAGGCACTGCCAGGTGAAGAACTATAGGCAGTTAATGGTTGGAGAGAGAGAGAGAGAGAGAGAGAGAGAGAGAGAGAGAGAGAGAG